>CM028909.1:26260312-26440312 GCA_016801845.1 Polydactylus sextarius
ATGACAAAGACTTTGACTATTGTGTAGCACGCATGACTACAGTATTTGACAATAATAGTGGAATGACACGACCAGAAGGTAATGGTGACTCCCCTATGAACAACAATTAACGCCATACACAGGGGTACGTTGTCACAAATCCACTCCTTTGTGGAAAAGCACATGATGAATTATAATTTGTCCAGACTCAATGACTACATTGACTATGCTAGGCACGCAGAGAACCATTTTAAGCGTAAGAAAGAAGAAAAAAGGGACAGGTGTTTGTGGTGCAGGAAGGTTGTGAAGAGTTGTACTGCTGCAAGGCGGCAGGGGTAGAGAAGGATCTAGAGGACGTGGTAGAGGAGGTTTTAGAGGAGGATTTAGAGGTAGAGGAGGACATAGGGGAAGAGGTAGAAGTAGAGGTGAAAATTATCAGTGTTATGTGTGTGGAAAGCACGGCCATTGGGCGAATGAGTGTTCTTATAGGAAAAGAGGACCATATGACTCAGAAAGAAACCAAGCATGACTAGACCGTGAAAGAGAGGGAGAGAACGGTGAAGGCGATGGAGATGAGCATAGGATAAAGATGAAGTTTAAGGTCCATGTAGAGGGAGATGATGAAGGTGACAAGACAATGGATGAGGAGGAGATTGAGCAGGACAGTGAAAGGGAAGAAAAAGGAAAAAACAGAAGTTTTAGTGTTGAATATAGAATCTATGTTGATGGCAGATCAAAAACCAGAGGTGACTCTTGTAGTTAAAGGCGAAGAAATTCAGTTTTTGTGTGACACAGGTGCAACCAGAACTATCATAATGAGAGATGATGCAAGACATCTAAAAAGATCAAAGAGAAAAGTGCTCATAAAATCAGCAAATGGGAAAATACACAGCGAAGAACTGTCAACACCCACATTGCTGACTGATCCAGTGACTGGAAAAAGTTCCAGACTGATGGTTTGCATCTCTGACATATCCCCTGTAAATTTGTTGGGCCGAGATGGACTCACTGCCCTAAACATAGGAATCATACCATGTTTAAATGGAATGAAAGCAGTGAGACAGCAAACAGATGATGCTATGGTCATACAAGGCCAAGGACAGCCAAACTATTACTATAGTTTGGATTTGATTTCACAAGGCACAAGCTCAGTTACAAAAGAACTGATGACACAGTGTAAAAAGGTGGTGTCACCCTGCAGCATATTCATGCAACCACAAGATTTACACTGTACAATGTACTATAAACATACAAAAGGGCCAGATAAATACTATGAGGAAAAGTTTTTCAGAGAACCGTGTACAAATTTAATGGTGGAAACTCTTTACTGGAACACAAAAGGTATGTCAGGGGCGACTTGCAAGTTAGCAAAGGACTGGGAAGGGCTACATCATAGCTACAGAACACCACATGTCTCTTTGTCTAAACCAAAAGAAGCTCAGTGGGTAGATGTGGGAGATTTTGTGACAAAATGTGAAGAAGCAAGTGATTGGGAACACAGACAAAGACAAATTGATGTATAGCAAAACAGAAGCTGCCTACTCCATGACCCTAAATTGGGTCACTAAGGCAGAGCCACGTGTGCATCTACAATGTACCACTAAAAAATTTACCAGATTCTTAGTCTTTCTCTCTGCAGAAGAATAAATTGTTTTAACAAACATACCAAAATCATTATGGTCAACAGGACCAGCAGATGTGGGACTCATAAAAGGAGTTCTCCCAGTTTCTATTACACCTAAATCTTCCTACCACCCACATCAAAGACAACACCCACTGAAACCAGAGGCAGAGGAAGGTATTAAGCCAATAATCGAATCTCTGCTGAAGGCAGGAGTGATCAGGCCATGCCCAGATTCACCCTGTAATACGTCATTGTTACCAGTAAAGAAAACCACCCTCAAAAGGTTGGCGACTGGTACAGGATTTGCAAGCAGTAAATGCCGCAATTAGCCCTAGAGCTCCAAACATTCCTGACCCACACACTCTGCTAAATGATTTAAGACCAGAAAGTAAATATTTTTCAGTAATAGATGTCAGTAATGCATTCTTCTCTATACCAATACACCCTGATAGCTAATTTTGGTTTGCATTTACTTATCAAAAGGAAAGATATACCTTTACTTGCTTAGCTCAGGGATATTGTGAAAGCCCAACTATATTCTCTCAGGCGATGTCTGCTAATCTTGCAAAATTTGAACCACCGAAAGGAAGTCAGTTGTTGTTGTATGTTGACGATATATTGGTGGCCTCCCCATCGAAAGAAGACTGCAAAATAGACACACTAGCATTGTTGTATTTTTTGGCAGAACAAGGTCACAAAGTCAGTAAAGACAAATTGCAGCTGAGGAAAACATCAGTTAAATACCTAGGTCACACTCTATCACATGAAGGAAGACATATTGATGAAAACAGAAAAACAACTATCCTACAGGCCCCGAAACATGTTACTAAAAGACAGATGATGTCATTTTTAGGTATGGTAAATTATTGTAGGAACTGGATACCAAACTTTGTGGGAGCAGTGGAAACGTCACCACTTGTCATCTTTGATCTACGATACTCCCATGTCTCCAACAGATATAATAAAATGGACGTCAGACGCTAAAAAGGCTTTTGTGAGACTAAAACAAATGCTGGTAGGCTCCTCAGTTTTGGGCCTGCCAAATTACTCTAAGCCATTTGTACAAACTGCAGATTGTAAAGGAGGGTATATGACATCTGTTTTGCTCCAAAAACATGGTGATAAACTTAGGCCAATAGCATATTATTCTTCAAACTTAGACGCTGTGGCCAGAGCCCTCCCGGCTTGTGTGCAGGCTGTAATTGCGGCCTCTCTAGCTGTTCAAGCATCAGCTACAGTGATTCTGTTTCATGAAACCAAACTTTTAGTGCCACATGCAGTGGTTGTGTTACTTACTGCAAAACAAGATTTCATACCTGTCACCAGCTAAACACCTGTCGTGTATGACCACTTTGTTATCACAACCACACATGACTATTGAACGATGCACCACTCTAAACCCAGCTACTCTCCTCCCCACAATAGAGGATGGAGACCCACAACACACTTATCAGAAACCATGCAAACTATTTTACCAAGAGAAGACTTACTAGACAAACCTTTTGAAAACCCGGACATGACAATTTTCGTAGATGGTTCAAGTAAAAAGAACCCCGATGGCACGAATGCCACAGGATATGCTGTTGTAACCTTATAGAGAGTTTTAAAATCAGGACCTTTACTGTCGCATTACTCAGTTCAAGCTGCAGAACTTATAGCTCTTATAGCTCTTAGCACTTGTGGTATGGTAACAGGCAAGCAAAAAAATCACAAAGATCTTATTTTAGACCTTTTAGATGCAAAACAACTTCCAAGAAAAGTAGCAGTATGTAAGTGTGCTGCACACACAAAAGGCACAGGTGACATTTCAAAAGGAAATCATAAAGCGGATCGGGAAGCTAAAAAAGCGGCTTGCTTCCGCCTACCAACGTTTACTGCTACTATAGACAGTATAGATCAGGAAGTTCTATGAGACATGCAAAAAACAGCTGCTTCTGAAACAGCAGTATAAACAAAACATGGTGCAACCAAAAATAGTGAAGGTTTATTTAAGTGACAAAATAATAAACCCATCCTTCCTAAAATCCTATACAGATGGGCAGCGATGGTGAGCCATGGGCCTAGCCATGTCTCAAAAGGAAGGATGGTAGAAATAATAAATCAAGTATTTACCACATACGGACTTTCAAACTACTCAAAATTTTTTTTTCATAGTTGTACTATTTGTAATAAACACAATGCACAGGGAAATATGAGACCAAGAAGGGGACGATTCCCCAAACCAGAGTTTCCTTTTCAACACATTTGAATGGATTTTATAGAACTAAATAAATGCGAGGGAAAGAAATATTGCCTAGTAATAATAAATCCTTTTTCAAAATGGACAGAAGTGTTTCCATGTAGTCATCCTGATGCAATTGCTAAAGCATTAGTTAGAGAAATAATACCCAGATTTGGGATACCAGAAAAAATATATACTGACAACGGAACACATTTTGTAAATGACATAATAAAAACATTAGGACAAATTTTAGGTATTGACCTAAAAAAGTCACTGTGCATATCATCCACAATTGGCAGGACTGGTGGAAAGACATAACGGTATAATAAAAAATAAATTAAAGAAAATGATAAAAGAAACTGGAAAGAATTGGCTTTTCTGTCTGCCACTAGTCCAACTATATATGCACATTACACCAAACACCGAAGGGCTAACACCATTTGAGATAATGTATGGTAGAAGGAGTTAGTCATGGAGTTCCACAGGGTTCTGTGTTAGGACTAATCCTCTTTATCTTGTACATGCTTCCCTTAGGAAACATCATCAGGAAGCACAATATAAACTTCCATTGTTATGCAGGCGATACCCAGCTGTACTTATCTATGAAACCAGATAAAACTAACCAGGTCCTCAACCTTCAGGATTGTCTTAAAGACATAAAGACCTGGATGACTCAGAATTTCTTACTTTTAAACTCAGACAAAACCGAAGTCATCATACTTGGCCCTGAACATCTAAAAACATCATTTTCAGATCACATAGCTAATCTGGATGGCATCACTCTGGCCTCCAAATCTACTGTGAGGAATATTGGAGTAATCTTTAATCAGGACATATCCTTTGTATCTCATATTAGACAAGTCTCTAGAACAGCTTTTTTCCACCTACGTAATATTGCAAAAATCAGAGGCATCCTGTCTAGAAAGGATGCTGAAAAGTTAATTCATGCATTTGTTACTTCTAGACTGGACTACTGTAACTCTCTACTATCGGGGTGTTCCAGTAACTCCATCAAAAACCTTCAGTTAATCCAGAATGCTGCAGCACGGGTATTGACAGGAAGTAGGACCAGAGATCATATTTCTCCTGTATTGGCTGGTCTTCATTGGCTCCCTGTAAATCCTCCTGCTTGCCTATAAAACCCTTAATGATCAGGCTCCATCATATCTTAAGGAACTCATAGTTCCTTATTATTCTAATAGATCACTTCGATCACAAACTGCTGGTTTACTTGTGGTTCCTAGAGTCTCTAAGACCAGAATGGGAGGTAGAGCCTTCAGTTATCAGGCTCCTCTCTTATGGAACCAGCTCCCAGCCTGGGTCCGGGAAGCAGACACCCTTTCTACTTTTAAGGTTAGACTAAAAACTTTCCTTTACGATTAAGCCTATAGTTAAGGATGGTCCAAGTAGGACACAGGCCTGCCTGAACCGCCCTTTAGTTAAGCTGCTATAGGATTAGACTGCTGGGGGACTCTGACAATACACTGCTCCTCTCTGTCCCTCACTCCTCACGTCTCTGTCTCTCCCTCACATTTCATGTTCTGATATTAATATTAATATATAACATATTATTAACATCATCTGCTCTCTCTTGCAGTTGTGTCTCCCCCTACCCCTTTCTCTTTTTCAGGAAGTTTTGACTCCAGAGCTGTTGGATTCCAATTTTTTGACGACATCATCATTTTCATCTTCATCATCATCATCATTATTATCATTATTATTATTGTAATATTAATTGTATTGATAATTTTACTTTAACAACTACTTGTAAACATCTAGTCTCTACTGTCTCTTCCTGGTCTCCCTCTTTTCTTCCTCCCCCCTCCCCTGTCCTCCTCCCTCTCTTTCCTCTGTCTCTTCTCTTTACCTGTTTTAATTTCTCTCCAGCCGGTCGAGGCAGATGACCGTCCACTCTGAGTCTGGTTCTGCTGGAGGTTTCTTCCTGTTAAAAGGGAGTTTTTCCTCTCCATTGTTGCCAAGCGCTTGCTCATTGTGGAAATGTTGGGTTTCTCTATGTAAAGTGCCTTGAGATAAATGTTTTTATGACCTGGCGCTATATAAATAAAATAAATTTAATTGAATTTTGTTTAGCAACAACAATGAGCAACGCTCATTTAACACCATGCTCCTGGAATGCTGCAAATACACAGATAACACTAGCTGTGTCTGATGCAAAACATACATCACAACCAAGCAGTAGTGATGGTGGAATCAGAATATCTGCTCACCGTGTAGGGAACGATGCCAATGGATAGGGTTCAGATGCCCTGCAAAGTGAAACTATGTGAAGCATCTGGTGCATCATGTAATCTGGGCATAGGCATGGGCAGAGTGGTTTAGATTACAAAAGTGGCGACACTCCCATAGACTCCCATTGTAAAAAATGGCGGACGCTACTTCTGGGTACTGGAGACGCCAATAGTTTCAAACAGAGACCATCACGGCGTTGGATCCCATTCATTTTTATGCTGGTCGTCAAGGAACTCCAGCGGTAAGTTCATTAAATGCGGATATATTTTAAATTATTGAGTGGATATTCTCTATCAGCAGACTATAGTGTTGAAGATTTCGTTTTTTGTAGTATTTGCCCAGTGTCAATTTGTGTATAGCTCGACATCGCCAGCTGTGTATCTTTACCCAATATTGGTAACAATTATGAAATTCATGTTTTGATAATTAATCTCAGACAAATCATTAACTAACTAAATCATTAACTTTGACTATTTTAATTTGCTCAGTGTAGTGACTGATGACCTTAGTACACACTTAACACGATGATGTGTGACTATTACCAGGCTCTTAAGCAGTCAACATTTTAATTACCAGGATACTTGGATGTACATGACATCTAATGATAAGTGCCTCCAAGTACCTGAGATGTTTTTTAACACTATAGAGTCCTCACAGTAGTTTGATTAGCAGTTTTGCTTTTATGTGTAACTGAGGGCACCTCAGAGTTGTACAGTGAGAATTGGTGTGTGTGTATCTAGTATTGTTACCAGTCATTTATGATCTGCCTCCCAGGTTGTTGACTTTTTCTTTGCTGTGCTTTGTTTGTCTCCTTCTCTTTTTTGTTTCACACCTTCCCACGGTGACTTCCATCATTCACAAGTTGGTCTGTTGAAGTGTGGTGTCCTTCTGTACCCCTTTGGTTCATGGTTTTGGGTGCGTTGTACAGATGGCCTCCAACTTGTGTGTTAGTTGTAATGAGCATGTTTAATATGTTTGTAAATTGTAATTTTTTTTTCTTTTTGTTTTTAACTTTTTTGGGGGTCATTGCACACTTCACACTTGTTTTTCACACACACTCTACATATTGACAATTTGAAACTTTTTATTATTATTATTATTAAAAACTGTTCTTGTATGTACACACACACAGTCAGTCATTGTTGTCACACATTGAAAGCTTAACAAAATATTACATTTATTAAAAGTTTACATTTGTATCGCTCATCTTTCTGTTACTGTCTCAATTGTAACGTGATTTACCAGTGGTTTCTTAAAACAGTTGAAGTTTTATTGAGTTGACTGACTAGCTGATGCATATTTTGCACTATATATGAAATCATATATATGTATATGGGTCTACACCACAAAGTGTTAATGTAACTCTTTTTGAGAGTTGGTACCTTAACACTAATTTAGTGTTACCTACTGACTCCCTTTGGAGTAAAAAAATGAACACTTCTTAACACCAACCGGTGTTACCTTTTCTCAACACAAGGGAGTAGTATTAAATGTTAACTCTCTAAATTATTTTCAAAATAAAGTTTGCTAAAATAATAAGGCCATGTTTGGTTAAAACACATTTATTTTAAAACGTGCACCACATTAACATTACATTTCAAAACATATTACAATAAGGAACAATGTATGCTCTGTCACTGTCATTAGAGTGTTGTTTATCAAAGGGTCTGAAGTAAGCAAGCTGGTTGATGCATCACTCCATAGTCATCATTTTGCTCCTCTATACAGTAAGCGTGAAAGTGTTCCTCATAGTACAATGTATTGCAATGCAGTGCAATCTACCATGAAATGATAGAAGCTGATTAAACAGAGGAAGATGGTGATGCTGATGGGTCTGGTGTTGTCACAGGTTATGCTGCCAAGGACTCTTGTGATGCTGATGGGTCTGGGGACTGAAGTTCATCTGCCACAAGACATATGTCAAGATCTAAAACTGTTTCAGAGGAAATAAAAGAAGTATTTCAATATAATGATTAGTGAGAAGTGTTAAAAATATCATTGAAAAAAATTACTGAAAAGTGAAATTATATTTCAAAATACTTGAAAGAATTTCAGAGTTGACTATCCTTTGTGAGAGTTAAAAAAAAAAAAAAAACCTTCAATTACAAACATTTTGGGACAAACATTTTAGCTTCTAAACTAAACTGTCATTAGTAATTATAACCTGCTGTGATGTTTTTCAACCCCTACACATAAGACCAACATCAAGTAGCAACCACTCACTCATTGTCTTTCTTCATTCAAATTAGCTCATGTTGAGGTGGTTAATACTAGATGGCGTTAACGGTAGCTAGTACTAACTAGCTTGTCCTAGTTAACTAACTAACTAGTATTAACTAGTATTAACTTGTTTTAGCATCAACGCTAGCTAGCGCCAAACTAATCCCAGAAATTGACACTTATTTGTGTACTCTAATAAGGATTTCAGTCACTTCATTTTGGAGAACTAGCATTTACGTTATGATATGTAACAACAGCTGAAAATGAAATTATATAATCTAACAATGTTTAATTTATTTCAATATTTACCTCTCAATTATGCCATCGTTGATGTCTGTTCCATAGAAGAAGCTGACCGCGGAGGGTTTGTTAGGAATCACTGAACCACGTGACCGCTCATGCGGCGACATCAAACAGTGTCGTAACTCTCTCTCTCTCTATGGCTCTGGGTATGGGGAATGAGGTCACAGGGCACAGGTTGCGGAAGCACAGTTCCCACCAGGCCTAAAACAAATGGCAAGCTGAGAGCGAAAATGTTCATGTTCATCACTTCCATTAAACCACAAATCAGATCTGTTACAGGCATCTGCATAGGAGATAACCACCACCTGTGTAGTAAAGCAAAATATAGTCTAGATAAACATGACAGACTGAAGTACTGTGCTGAGAGTACAGTGCTGAGAGTAACCCAAACTAGTCAAAGCATCTTTGGGTTAAGAGGGTGGATGATTTGTCCACTTGATTAATCTCTGTTCCATAAATCATAGCTAGTGTTAATACTAAAAAAAAAAAAAAAAAAAAAAAATACGGCAAGAGCAGCATCGCCAGCCTTGTCATCTTAGGATTCACAAGGCTAGTTCAGTGGCTAATTACTTTGCTACAGTCCTGATTGTTCAACATGTTGGTACAGCAGGAGTAAGTGGGCCAAGGATCCTGAATGGTATCCCAGCACTGTTGATAAATTATTCTCTCGCTGTGGCATGCAACAGGGGTTCAGCTTCCTGTGTTTCTGAACATTTTGTGACGTATTGTACATTCAAACTCGGTCTTCCTCACAGCCTTCTACAGTTTTAATTGTGGCGAATCTAACCCTCTAACAACCTCACCTTGGCTGATGTACTTATTCATGTACCACTTGCATTAACGTTACAGCAAAGACTGAAAGAAGGAAGGTGTTCAGTAATCACTGTCAGCTGCATATCAGTCAGCAGGTCCGCTCCTCATAGACACTTAAGTTAATTTTATAAGGACAGACTAGATGTGAAATTAGTACAGTGACATATTGAATGTAGCCTAAACACTAATCCTCACCCTCTCCCCTTATAATAATTATTGAATTACAATGCAATCCAATAAATCTCTGTGCTGCTGTCCAGGCTGGTGCAGCAACCAGTCTCTGTGGGTGTGCAGGCCACATCAGTGCTATCAAATATTATATCAACATATTATGTTAGGGGCCCATTGTCATATCCTACCAGGATATATCACAGTGCCGCTGGTCAACAGTACAGAGGAATGTGTGCCATAAACGCAACAGGCGGTGCTGTCATATCAATCTAGCCCTCATCCCCACCTGAGCACTATTCAGTACTAATTTATTTATATTTATTATTATTTATTTATATCTATTTTTCCACTTACAGACCAGTTTGCAACTCAAAACAAGGTAATTACATACAGTGCCATCATATAGGGGGGAACGGTGATGACAATTCTAAGGTCTCACACCTCCAGTATGAGCCCTGAGAGCAGCAGTTGGTGTTACAGTCCACAGGAACCAACTCAAACAACCGTCTGTAGTAACACTTGTTGCATGTGAGTGTGTGCGCGCTCGCTCGCAGGCCAGAGAGAGACCAAGTACAGTTGTAGGATGGACTGACTGACTGACAGTATTTCAGCATCTCTAGATGGTGAAATACTGTTTATTATTATCATTATTATTTATTTAAATTTTTTTATTGGTCAACTGAGACTGTGGCAGGCAGCCATAGTCTCAGTAATTAATAGGAATCTCTGATGGAATAAATAAGATAAACAACTTTTTGGCTACCCCGGGCTGAGCTTAAATTACCCCGGACTGAAGCCCTGGTAAAAATCAGCTGGTGGTGCCATTGTGGCTATTATTTGCAGCTGTACGGTAGAAACACACACAAAAACCTAATTTAAATAGGGCAGTCTCCACCATGTTTGGACCTGTTATCAACCACAACACGCAAACAAATAGTGTGTATAATCTGTTATCAGAATCAGCTTTATTGGCCAAGTATGTGAACACATACAAGTAATTGGGCTACGGTTCTTTTTCTTTGCTCCAGTGTAATTTAAACATACGACCATAAAACATAGAATAAACATTATAAACACAAAATATATATAAACATTATATGGGCATTGAACTGGAGGACTGCAGTATAGAATGAATATGAACGAATGTGAATAGTGTATAGAAGTGTGTTGATCTGTCCGGTCTATTTAGATATTAAAGATATATTTATGTATATACATATTAAATATTATTTAAAGTGTGTTGTTTTTTATGTACATAGTGCAAATTGCAGATCAGACAGTCAGAATGGCAGTTATATACAATGTGTTAGAGTTAGGTGGGTACAGTAATGTTCAACAGTGACGGCCTGGTGGAAAAAACTGTTCTTATGTCTTTCTGTTTTGGTGTACAGTGACGTGTATCCCCTACCAGAGGGGAGAAGTTCAAACAGATTGTGACCAGGGTGTGATGGGTCTACAGAGATGTTTCCTGCCTGTTTCCAGACTCTGGATGTATGTAAGTCCTGGATGGTGGGGAGATCAACACCAATGATTTTCTCTGAAGTCCTAATTGTCCGTTTCAGCCTGTTCCTGTCCTGTTTGGTGGCAGAACTAAACCAGACGATAATGGATGTGCAGAGAACAGACTGGATTATTGCGGTGTAGAACTGGATCAGTAGCTCCTGGGGCAGGTTAAACTTCCTGAGCTGACGCAGGAAGTACATCCTCTGCTGGGCTTTTGTGATTATGGTGTCTATGTTGGGTGTCCACTTTAGGTCCTGGGAGATGATGGATCCCAGAAACCTGAAGGTTTCTACCGTGGTCACAGTGTTGTTGAGGATGGTGATGGGGGCTAGTGCAGGGGGACTACTCCTGAAATCAACTGTCATCTCTACATTTTTGAGCGTGTTCAGCTTTAAGTTGTTCTGACCACACCAGAGGGCCAGCTGTCCCACCTCGCGCGTCTGTATGCAGACTCATCGCCGTCCTGGATGAGGCCAATGACAGTTGTGTTATCTGCAAATTTCAGGAGTTTGACAGATGGATCTCCCGAGGTGCAGCCATTGGTGGAGAGAGAAGAGCAGTGGGGAGAGCACAGATCCCTGGGGGCGCCTGTGCTGATTGTCCGGGTGCTGGATGTGATTTTCCCCAGCCTGAATGGCTGCCTCCTGCCTGTCATGAAGTTTGTAATCCACTGACAGGTGGGGGCTGGGACGGAGAGCTGGGTGAGTTTGTTGTGAAGGATATCTGGGATGATGGTGTTGAATGCTGAGCTGAAGTCCACAAACAGGATCCTTGCATATGTCCCTGGGGAGTCGAGGTGTTGTAGGATGTAGTGCAGGCCCATGTTGACTGCATCATCCACTGACCTATTTGCAAACTGCAGGGGGTCCAGCAGGGGGCCTGTGATGTCCTTCAGATGGCTCAACACCAGTCTCTCAAAGGACTTCGTGACCACAGATGTCAGTGCCTGTAGTCATTTAGTCCTGAGATTGCTGATTTCTTGGGAACTGGGATTATTGTGGAGCATTTGAAGCAGGAGGGGACTTCACACAGCTCCAGTGATTTGTTGAAGATCTGGATGAAGATGGGGGCCAGCTGGTGAGCACAGACTTTCAGACAGGAGGGTGACACCCCCGTCTGGGATCTTAGTAAATCAGGTCCTACATTTATATTCAACAACTATTTTATATCAAATTATTTATTTTCATTTAAGTACTAATAATGACAGAGACAAAAAACAATGAACAATGTATGTAAATCAAAATAGTAACAGTAATTTTATTGTATATAATAACTAATATATAAATAACTATAATAGTAAATCCATAGCAGTACAAAGACTCGGGGCAGACCATGTTGATAGTAAGTGTTTGAAGTGCTAGCAGATGGTGTTGTAGTGGATATTTCTATGGACAAATATCAGTAATCACAATAAAGCTGTAAACAATAAATCAACAGCAGAGGTAGAGGTTCATTCTCTTGGACAGACTGGCACGGCCGCAGACTATTTTCCTTCACTGAAGTCAGGGTTGTACTGACTGTACTGTTTTTCTAATTGACTTTTCCACTGAAATGCCTCTAACAATATGGTGGCAATGTCAATGTACACTGCTGTTAATCATGAGTCATCCACACACTCTTATGTCTATGCTCCATCGCCATTAAGACCATTCCCGCCGGGTGCTGTTGGTTTGTTTAAGGACTTTATGTAACATAATGTCCACCTATTTTGGTTGACATTTCCTCCACTATAGCAGCAGGTTGTTGGTGCACAGAGTAAAATCCCCTGGCTGAAAGACAACCTCCTGTGATGGCACGTAAACATGTTCTGAGACTGCAATATTAACATTTAAGAGAGCGATTGAATCCATTTAAACGTGCAACGTCATTCATTTGCTATGGAGAGGGAGGTGAGGGCGGGGAATCCAGAGAATGAGTGAGAGTGAGGGAGATAAAAATCTGAAGCATCTTTCGATTTATTTGTCCTTCGCGTTATTTTGTGGTTTCTATGGTGAGACATGGACGGACAAATAGCAAAGGCTCCGTTCACTGAATGGCTGTGCGTCATCAAAGCGATGCCAATAGCGAGCTGCGATGTTGTTCCTGTCCTGCAAAGTATTAAAGCTGCTCTCCGATGTCTACACAGACTGAACCGGCAGATGAGAACGTGAAACTCAACAAATCTCCTCTCAGTTTGAACATCTTCTGTTTCCATGCTTTCTCGCATAACGGCGCAATGGATTTAAATTTAACACTCCCAGATCTGGCGTTGAGGGGAGCGCTAGCACAAAGAATCTTTGGGAATAAATCGCTGTCTCTACCTGATATCAGCACGAGCGCTTCTACAACGGAGGAGGACTTGGAGGTGAACACAGACGTTTACTCTAAGGTGATTGTCTCTGTCATTTACATTGCGCTATTCGCTGTGGGCTCTCTTGGCAACTCTATTACCTTGTACACGCTGCTGACCAAAAAGACCCTGCAGAACCTACAGAGCACCATACACTACCACCTGGCCAGCCTCGCAGTGTCTGACCTGCTGATCCTCGTCCTCTCCATGCCCGTCGAGCTCTACAACTTCATCTGGTTCCACCACCCGTGGATGTTTGGGGATGCTGTGTGTAGGGGTTACTACTTCCTGCGGGACAGCTGCGCCTACGCCACCGCGCTGAACATCACCAGTCTGAGTGTGGAACGCTACATGGCTATATGCCACCCGTTCAAAGCCAAGAGCATCATGTCCCGCAGCCGCACCAAGAAGCTCATAAGTGCCATGTGGTTAGCATCTTTCGCTCTCGCCATGCCGATGCTCTTCGTAATGGGTCAAGTGGTACGTAACAGCGAGAACATATGTACCGCCATTGTCTCCCCCGTCACCGTAAAGACCGTTCTTCAGGTAGGTGCTATTGGTTTGTTTAGAAACCTTACGCACTTGTCTCCACAGCTGTTCATTTTTTTTTATTGTCAACATATTTGTGTGAGCACGCCCCAGTGCTTTGTAAGCTGCAGTACGCATTTACGCATAAATGAGAACACCCTCACCCTCAACCAACATCTGT
Organism: Polydactylus sextarius; assembly: GCA_016801845.1. Lineage (NCBI taxonomy): Eukaryota > Metazoa > Chordata > Actinopteri > Polynemidae > Polydactylus > Polydactylus sextarius. The sequence continues at coordinate 26,274,435 of CM028909.1, forward strand.
TGTTGCTTGAAGCTGTATCATTTACAGTTTAACACTTATTCAACTTCCTGGATGAGTAGAAAACAAATGTTCAGAATGCTACAGGTGTGAAGACTCCTGTTGACTCAGCTCACTATTATATGATATTATGTATGCTAATTATCTATTAGATTATGTTTTCAGTTTCCAATATGGTTACTTAACAGTAAAGTGAATCTCTGGCTGTAAGTCATAGTCATCTTTTGCTCCAAGCACAGTTTGTGCCTCTGGTGTTAATAACTAGTCACAGATTCACTGGTTGTAGAAAAAAATACAAGAGAATTATTGAAAAAGCCCCCTGCTCTTCTGCTGTACTGAAGCTGTTTCCACTCTTCTTAATGACACTTCTAATCTTTTGGATAAAAGAAAATCTGTGTTTGTTGGGTAATTTAAAAAATCCTTAATTTTTGACTTTTGAGTTTCCTTATCTAAACAAAGGTGGTTGCCATAAATAACAACGGGTGTGTCTTGGCTTAATGTGTATGTCAATCAAAATCAAATATTCAACTCCACATCAGTTGTTTTTATTGTTGTTTTCTCATAACTTTCTCATAGTCTAAAAAGAGAAGAACAGCAGAATTAAAAACTCCTGGCATGTAAAAATATACTTGTTTTGATCTTGCTTACTCCTTAATCAAAAGAGTGTTCCACTATGAAGGACACTCTTATTTCTGCCTTGAGCAGTGAGGATCAGGTCTCTTATCAGCCCAGTCTAATCTCTTATAGGAAAACTGTCAGTGCAGGGACATAACTGTGTCTGGTCACACTTTTTTATATACACAGACAAATAAGTACCTTCACAGATTACATGGTTTGTGTGAACTGTCATCAAAGGAATTTACAAAACATCTTTCATTGTTTATAAATAAAGGAAATATTATTCAAATTTGTATCTTGGTTGAAGTTATTATAGGGATGAGTGTTGAAGTCTTGTCAAAAAAAAAAAAAAAAGAAACACTCTAATGAACTGGTGTCATTTGCCTTCAGTCATATTTGAATTAAAATTATACAGATAATCCATCCATAACCCAGATCATCATATAATGGATCCAACAGAATATCAAGTAAGCATATGTAAATGATAAATTATTACCATCTGTTTACTACTGTATCTGTGGATTAATACATCTGCTCACAGAATAAAATTATTGTCTATATCTAACAAGAAACTTAGATTCAATTCAACTGCATTTGTATAGTGCTAAATCATTAAAACATTTATCTCAAGGCACTTTACATTATAGAATGAAGAAACCCAAAATTTCCACAGTGAGCAAGCACTTGGTGACGGTAGAGGAAAAACTCCCTTTTAAAGCGATGGTCTGGAGTAGTTTGAACCCAGGGGCTATTGCTTCATATTTCATCAAGGAATCAAACAGTATTCACACATCTAAGCATTGCTACTGTCATGAAGTGAAGTGCTTTGTGAGTGAGTTTTATTAGTGGTTAAAAAATAGTGATTTAAATGGTAGACAAAAGTCCTGTCTATTGATGTTGTATTCAACTTTGTGATAGGTTTTATAGTTTCTGATTAATCACAGTTCAAAGATCATAAGCAATCTTGGACAAATTTCAAGAGTGTGTGACATCATCAGCTAGAATAGAGAGGCTTTCAGAAAAATTCTCTGAAATGCCAAGGAGCTGCTGCATTGTTCTGACGATCATTGTGGGAAATGGAAACTAACTAATTAAGCTTCTATGATTTTCCAGAGTGGAAGAAAAACACTTAAAAAGTGTTAATCCTTCAGAAATGTAAAATGCTAGTCACCACTGCAGACACTAACATACCAGTTCTAACATTCTACCAACGGCAACAACAATAACAACAGTGTTAGTGTTGCAGTAAAACTAGTCAACGCCTTCCCTAATTAGTGATGCAGTGCTACGCATAGAATAGCAAGGCTATGGGTCAATAGTTTGCAATGGACTATTGTTCTTCTGTGTGACCCCTCTATAGCAAAGCTATAGGGATATATATATATATATATATATATATATATATATATATATATATATATATATATATATATATATATATATATATATATGTATATGTGTATGTGTATGTGTGTATGTGTATATATATACTATATATATATATATATATATATATATATATATATATATATATATATATATATAATAGTGGGCTTCCTTCCTATCCTTCCTTTCTTTCTTTTCCTTTTATGGATAATGGAGCATTGTAATATCTTAGCTTTTTTTCTTTTAGCATCTTTTTTTCACCTCATCTTATCCTTCTTCCACAATAAAATGATTTGTGGCGCTAGTTGTGAATCATTGCATTCAATTCATAATGGTTTCATTATGTATAATGGAGCATTGTAGCATCTTAGCATCGTAGAGTCATATCATCATAGCTTTGTTGTATCTTAGTATCGTAGTAACATAGCAAGTCACACATGCACACTTTGCACTGCAAACTACTGTTCTTCTGTGTGTTTCTTCTTCTTATTAGTGATGCAGTGCTACACATTGCAAACTATTGTTCTTCTGCATGTCCCTTCTTATTAGTGATGCAGTGCTTCGCATTGAAAACTATTTCATTATAGAAGGAAAGGAAGGAAAAGAAGGAGGGAAATGATTTGCAACTAGCGTCGCAAAAAATTCCTTTTTCACATCATCTTATCCTTTTTCCATAAGTGGAAAGGAAGGAAAGGAAGGAGGGAAAATGAGGGAAAGTTTAAGATGAGGAAGTATAAGATGCCTCATCTTATCCTTTTTCCATAGAAGGAAAGGAAGGAGGGAAATGATTCGCAACTAATGATTCCCGTCTTTTCCTTTCACTATGAAAGGAAGCACACAGCAATGTGGATCTTGTGATTTGAAGTGTGCGTGTGTGTGTGTGTGTGTGTGTCTGTATGTGTGTGTGTGTCTGTGCACATCTGTGTGCACGACCGTGCTTGCGGTTGTTATTAACAGTGGCGGCCATGTGTGTGTGTGTGTGTGTGTGTGTGTGTGTGTGTGTGTGCGTTCGGTAAGACAGAGAGAGAGTGAGTAGTCTCTCCCACCTCCCTAACGGTTGCTGATTGCCATGGTGACGGTCCTACACAGGTGCTTTGAATAGTCAGAAGACACTCAAAACAGCACAGGAAAAGCTTTTTTTTTTACCCCTTGAACTACTGCTATTTATTCAAAAAGTAAAGCACGTATCCACAAAATGCTTTGTAGCCCACTATTGACCGCTATAGCTTTCATAATGATTCACAAGTCATATGAATCATTATGTCATAATGATTCACTAGTCGTGAATCATTTCATTATAGATAATGGAGCATTGTAGCATCTTAGCATCGTAGTGTCATAGCAAGTCACACAGTACAGTGCAGCCCTGCAATAGCGACTACTGCGGCCACTGCATCACTATCGTGATTTCTCGCAAGGGAATTGTCTAGTTTTACATCTACATTTTTGTGTGACCAGGGGTTAAAGTGGGATTTAGCAAGCTGAGAACACATAACAGCCAGGAGAGGGGCCCGGGAACCAAAGCTATGCTATTCTTTTAGCACAACATTATAGCACCATAGCACACTTATATGAAAAAATACCAGCTTGCTTCACATCAGCACAGATGAATCTTTTATGGAATCTCAGTCAAAAACACTTCATGTGCTCATACTGCAACCTAAAGACTCCTAAATTACATTCCTTACATAACCACCCCGACCTCAATTATCAGCGTAACTGTATTTGTCTACTGTGTTTTATCATGTTGTGGTTATTATATTGTACAGGAATTATTCAGTGGTTTTAAGAACTATTCACCTATGCATTCAAAAATGTTCAACTATTGTTTATGTCACATTACAAATAAGCATTCCCAATTAATAAGGTCACAGTCACAATAAGAAGTTGCTGTCATCACAAATGTCATTATCATGATATTCAAGTATCATGTGGACTATGAAAATGTTGCAGAAATCACATATGTTCAATTACATAATTAGGTGATGGTGAATAAGAAAGAAGATAGAGAGACATCTGGGGACATCTCCCAGCTTATACAAACATTGTAAATCAGAAATTTCACGCCAGCTAAAACAATTACCCAAAAGCATTACCCGCAGTTTGGCTTGCTCTTCTACACTCTCTTTGTGGCTCTTCTCCACACTCTTTTCCATACACTTTTTCAGTTACTCTCTTCAGTTCTAGTCTTTGTTTAGTTTTTAGTGTTTGTATTTTATCTTCTCTTAAGTTCTTGAGACAATCTTTTTTGTCAATTTACTTTTTCTCTTGTAGCTAAGTTGAAATGTAACTCAAAGTCTTTCTTAATTACGCCAGCCAACATTAATTATTTTTGTTCATATTTTTGTAATTAGTGCACCGGTTTTTGTAGTTTTTGTGTCGTTCAGCCAAACATTTAAATTCTTCATCTACAATCGAGAACATCTTCATTAATTGGACCCGCTATTCTCCTCGACCTGCAAAGAGTTTGAGCAGATCAGATCCATCTGATCCAATCATTGAACACCAGCCAGAGCATTCAATAGTGATGACCACCAGGAGGCAGACCATGAGTCAGTCCGACTCACACACACCCAGGATTGGACAGCTTTGCCGTGTCTTACCCGTCTCTCTGAGACAACCACCTGGAGGCCGCCCCATCGCTGTGTCAATTTCTGAGTCCTGCAGAGCCCCTGAATTGAAGTAGGCTGAGTTTCACTCCTACTTGCTAGCGGGTTTGAGGTCTGATAGTATACAATCTAAACTACAGTTCGTTTAAATTATTTATTCTGTACAGTTCTATATTAGAATCGTTATTCCCATGCAAACAGGTTTCCTTCACCGTGACCCAATTTTTCACACACCACATACACTAATTAATTTATTCATCCACTTATTAATTTGTTCACTTGTACATTTAATTTCACTTTGTTTATTAATTCAGTATTTAGCCCACTTATTTGTTAGATTATTCATTTTGCATTATAGTCCAGTCATTGTTTATTGTTTATTATTGTTTTAGCTTTTGTTCATTAAATTTTGTATTTAGAAGTTCTTGGGTTTGGTGCTTTTGTGGGTGAGGAGAGATGGATCTATTAAATCAGAACTCAACCTTCAGATTGAGATAAAATCAATTGGACAGTCTAAAATTTATTAAATTTCATTTTTAATTTTTGACGTAAAACAGTCCTCTTTGACGTTGGCAAAAGGTGGTGCCCTACATCAGCCGAAATTAATATTGGTGGGTTAAATTCCATGAAAAATTGGAAATCGGAAAAATGACAAATGGTGCATAGCAAATTAGAATAGACTTAACCTTCAAAAGTCTGCTGTGTGACCTGTGAGAAGTCTTGCAAAAATAGAAAAGCTTAAAAAGAAGAACAAGATTTGTTGTTTGAAGATTGGCATTTAAAAAGATGGAACAAATCACAAGGAACATTTCAGTAGAATGCCATTATCTTACATACTGCTTACAGTCAGTGACTGTGTTCTTATTGCACATTTATTCAGGTTTTATTTTATTTCACAATGGTTCCATTTAAATTTTAGAGCTTCTACATCTATTATTGTTTGGTTGTATGAGCTCACTCATGAGATGCAGCCTTGACCTCACAGCTCATTGAGTATTCACAGGCCATTCAAGCCTGATATACAAATAATAATGCAGCTGTTAGAGCCATTTTTTTCGGTTTACTTGTAAATTTCAGTTTATTTTTGTGTAATAACTGTAGGTGGTGCTCTGTACTGTGGGGTGCAGGAAATTGTTAAAAGAGGTAACAGGTAGTTACTCAGAAGGTGCTGCTGATGGTGGAAGCACACAGTTTTTTGACCGGCATTGTCTTTTTTTTGGTTATGGCGTTGTGCAAAACGTGGGCCTTTGTTTAATTTGCATTCAAGTTACGTAGTAATGTAAGTGTTTGCACAGTTTGGCAACTGTTTTTTGGATACAAGCACAAAATTATGAATAAACGTTTGGTGCATACTGCATACGAAGTTTCATTCATTCATTGGACCCAGAAGATGACGCGTCAGCTGCTACAAGTATCCGTACAGCAGCCCCCCAGTGGCTTAGGTTCTTTTGTTGTTTTATTTTTGATAAAAACAAGTCATTACAGCAGCCATATTTACAAGGACAACTGACAGGCATGAAAGCAAGTCTGTTAACACCAACCTGATGTCTCTGTTGTTTCCCATGAGAATTGTAAAACTGATAGAAGGTGAAAGCCAAGAAATGCAGGGAAAAACATTGATCAAAACCCACCATATAAAGGGCGATGACTTTTTTTTTTTTTTTGAAAAATTTGTGAGCAAGCACATGACCTGTAGTAGCAAACATGCATCATCTAGTAGATTTTAGTAGTAACAAGTGCATGAATTAACTTTCCAGCATCCTTCTCAAACAGGATGCTTCTGATTTTTGCAATATTACGTAGGTGGAAAAAAGCTGTTCTAGAGACATGTCTGATATGAGATACAAAGGATATGTCCTGATCAAAGATTACTCCAAGGTTCCTCACAGTAGAACTGGAGGCCAAAGTGATGCCATCCAGATTAGCTATGTGATCTGATAATGATGTTCTGAGATGTTTAGGGCCAAGTATGATAACTTCAGTTTTGTCTGAGTTTAAAAGAAAAAAAAGAAATTCTGAGTCATCCAGGTCTTTATGTCTTTAAGACAATTCTGAAGTTTGATGACCTGATTAGTTTCATCTGGTTTCATAGATAAGTACAGCTGGGTATCGTCTGCATCACAATGGAAGTTTATATTGTGCTTCCTGATGATATTGCCTAAAGGAAGCATGTACAAGATAAAAAGGATTGGTACTAACACAGAACCCTGTGGAACTCCATGACTAACTGCAGTACGTATGGAAGACTCATTGTTTACATGAACAAACTGGAATCTATCTGATAGATACGACTTAAACCAGGAAAGTGCAGTGCCTCTAATCCCAACAACATGTTCTAGTCTATGTAATAGGATGTTATGATCAATTGTGTCAAACGCAGCACTAAGATCCAGCAGGACAAGAATAGAGACAAGTACATTGTCTGAGGCCATAAGAAGGTTGTTGGTAACTTTCACTAATGCTGTTTCTGTACTATGATGAGCTCTAAACCCTGACTGGAAATCCTCATAAAGACTATTCCCATGTAAGTAATCACATAGTTGAGCAGCAACAACTTTCTCCAGAATTTTGGACATAAAAGGGAGATTTGATATGGGTCTATAATTAGCTAGATCACCTGGGTCCAGTGGCCCAGAGCGTCTCTCGGATTAGGAGTTTAACTTCTTTAGTCCTTTGCTCACATTCTCTCTCAGTCTTCTCTATGTCGGCTCTCTGTGGGTCGCTGAACTCCTCTGCGGCAGCTTCTATCACAGTTTTAACTAAATAGTCTATAAAAGTATTTTTTAACTTAAATGAAATCAAGTATCGATTTTACCAACCATTTTTGAACAAGGTACGTCAATTTTTATACATAAATTAAATATTTTTACTTTTCATTTTAACAAAGCAAAATTCGCTATGTTTTAGCTTCTACCATTTATTTTATCAATTTTTACCAAGGTTAAGCAACCTCATTGGGCCGCTATTTGTCTTACAGTTTCAATAAATGAAAAGCAAAACAAATGAAGCATCTTAACAATTTAAATATCTAAATAAATATTTTAGTCAATTACAATGACAACTGCTGACTTTAACTCTACCCATATAAACAATGTTAAAGTTAGTCCTTCCCAACAAACAGTACACTTCATTTACCCATGTACATAAAGAATACAGCCAGAGATCGCATTTTAACCGCCTCAGACCTGATTTTTTTCAACTGGGCAAATTTTTTAAAATTGTTTTTACTCTTCTCCATTATAGAAATGAGTCTGAAAAAAAAAGTCAACTTTTGTTTTTATTAGAAATGTTTAATGTCCATTACAGTGGACGCCAGGATTTAATCCATATAAAATGTCATACATTCTTTGAGGGGAATCCCTCTGTTTCCATTGCAGTATCCATGTCTAAATTCATGCAAAAGGTTTTACAAAGAACATATTAACAAACAGCTTGTTGCTTCTGGCTTTTGAACCTTCACCAAGCATTGGGCCACATTCATTTTAAAATAGAGGAGATCAAATACATTTTTTTTTTTTTTTGGACTCTTCATCCTCTCAGCATCCATCCTGTATGCAGACCAGCTGCTGACCACAGCAAGGTCAAAGGCATGTGTTATCATTCTCAGGGTCCAATTTTTGGATCGAACTTCGGTTCTGTAGAGGATGACGAGTTGATCCAGTAGGTCAACACCCACCATTGCTTCATTGTAGAGCTTCACCACCTCTGGTCATTTCACTCTCACATATGTGCCCTGTTTTTCGTCCCAGCGTTGCACCTCATCCAGTAGGCCAGCACTGACAAAGTTTGAAGCCATGAGGACAGGTCTGTTGTCAAACCATTTGACAAGCACCACTCTTTTATCACAGTTCACAACTTCATCATAGCTTCCTCTCTCCTTTTTTGACATATCTTTATCAGTGATTTTGCAAAAATGGCAGGTTCTTGCTGTGCCAGCAGCATGGATTCTCTTCTCTGCCAGTACCTCCAACACATTGTATGTGTTGAAAAAGTTATCAAAGTATAGTTAGTGGTTGGCCTTTGTGATACATTGACTGAAGTGGATGCTTCTTGTTATACTCTGATTGCTCCATTGTAGCACCCTGATGAAGCAGGAAGTCATAGGCTGTGGCACTTTTGCTGCACAGGAAGTATATTTTTAATCCCTATAGGGGAACTTATGCCTCTCTATAAGGTTATTAATGCTGATTAACAACTATGAACAATTAATATCCAATAATTAATAATCAATTCAATTATTAACAGTCTACTAAATCGGGGCACCACCTCTTGCTGATGTCTAAGAGGAATATTTTACATCAGAACGTTAGAAGGAGATTTAATGAACTTAGACTGTTTTCAAATTGATTTCTCTCAATCTAAAGGTTTGAACTCAGATTCAATTGATCCCCCGTCCTCTCACACAAACCAACAACAAGAACTTTGTCTGAATATAGTGACTTTAATAAACAAAAAATAAGCAATAGTGAACAGTAAGCAATAATAGTAAGTGTCTATATGTAAATGAGTTGGGACTAAGTATATGCTTGAACAAATAAGGGACTGAACAAATGGCATATGAAGAATAAAAATGAATGAATGAATAACTAAGAATGTGGTTTGCGTGTGTGTGTATGTGTGTGTGTGGTGAATTAAATCATGGAAAAGGGATTTAATTGAACGGAAATGGCGATACTAAACGATAATTTTGAACCTACAAACACCTAATTCGTCTAAAGGTAATTTAGATTCAGACTATTAGACCTCAAAACCATGAGCAAGAATTGGAGTTCAGCCTACTTGCTACTTGTGGTTCAGGAGCTTCACTGGACTCTAGTTAAGGCAACGGCTTGACGACCCCAAGTGGTCTGTCTCGGAAACTCGGTAAGCCACGGCTTAGAGATCTGGTCCTGGCGGATGGGAGTCGGCTGACCCGGGTGCCTCCTGGTGTTCAACCGCTGTCGACTCTCGGCTGATGCTGGTATCGGATCAAAGGCTTCTGATCCACTTGAGCTCTTAGTCAGGTTGAGACAAATAGTAGCCTGACTCACGTAATTGTCTCTTGAGCGTGAAGACAGATTTTAACCGGTCGGGAATAATCAAGACTACAACTTACAAAAATGCGCACTAAAGTGATGATACAAAAATATATGTATATAAAAAAAACGGCAAGGTAATAAATGTTGGCTGGCTAAGCAAAAACCAAGTTAAATTTAGTTATACGTGGTTAAATAGGTAACTTTGGAAAAGAAAGGATCTCGAGACTCGAAGAAAAGAAAAAGAGCAAACTGAAGTGAACGAATACAAAACGAACAATGAACTGACTCAATAAGGCGGATAATAGTTAATTTGTATGCGAGGAATACTATGTCATCTACTGGTGTGATTGGGTTTCCTAGTTCCGAATCCGAAATCTTTGCATAGATCTAATTTGCATGAGCGCCTCCCGCACAATTGTTTCCCTTTGTAGCCATGATCAATTGGTGTGTTTTTAAGGTGATGTTGAGTGTAACAATTTCATAGCAGTCAGATTGCATATAGTTTCGAATGTTACAGTGATGGCATTAGATAATGTAGCGATCGATGACCCTTCTGCACTTCAATTGTAGCTGCAACAGGAATGGTTAATAGAATGTAGCACAACAATAAACCATAGCTAATATAACAACGTAGATACAGAGATGGATAGTTTGGTGTGACTAAACAGTTATTTGTCTAATTTGATGAACACAACATATGACTGAATGACTGGTAGCATTCTATACTACTAGTTGAGCAAGATCGGTGGTAAGGTAAACCCATGAGTTTGGTTTATCTAGGTTATCCATAGATTAAACTTTATAACAACCATTTGTAGAGTTTCCAGTCCTCATTGGAATGTTTGTTAAGTGGGTATCTGATGGCTTAGGAGGCTTAGATTTTATGGGTCTCTAGGGAGTTGCACCTATGGAATGTGGTACTATTGGGTTCCAGCTAGGTGTTAATCAGATAAAGGGTGTTTTATGGTCTGGGACCCTGTCTTCTAAAGAGGGAAGAGCAGGAGACATGGATGGTTCGTTCAATTTGTCTGTGAATGTTGAGTGAGTAACCGAAGAAGTCCATTTGAAGTTTCACTCAGGTGTGAATGGCTCACTCTCCATAGTTTCACAAGAGCTGGAGCAACTTGAATGTGGCATATCAACTTTGAGTCTTATTTCGCTCATGCGTGAATAACAAAAGGTGAAGATGGTCACATTACGACCCTACCCTCCTGCGGCCAGATGTCCTCGGAATGTGTAGGGTGATCCTGTGACAGTTACCCAGAATTTTGGGTGATAAGAACCAGTTTTATGGCATTTTATCTAAAGTTTTGTGTACTAAAAGGTGTTTTATGAGGGTTGTCTAGAGTTCAGTTTCCTGGATCTGAGGAGAAAATGGTCAAAAAGGTCCTGTGGAAGAGTTGTTTTAATCATTTCTTAATGTGAGGGAATCGGCAGGGTCCGCTACATCCTCATGGTTTATGCTTGCCTTTAATGTACTGCTTGGCAGACAGAGTACCACAAAAAAGCACCATTTGCTCATTCACACAAAGATTTTCCTTTTTAGGGAAGCTCCAAGCATCTTCTACATATTGAATCATAGAGAGGTCGGACTTTGAAGAACACATCACCATTGTTGTCCAGCCTCTCTAGATTGTTGACCACATGCAAGTGCAATCGGAGCTGGAAGAATCTGTCATGGGACATGGTGTTTTTGAAAAGGCCAATACTCATTGCTGCTTCCCAGTACATGGACACCCTAGGCAATTTCATCACTCCCATAGCCAGGTGGAGGCCAACTAGGGTTCTGATTTCTGCTGTGCTTGTGGGTTTGAAACCCAGTGTATCACTTTGCATAGCATACATTTTGGTGTTGTTTGCCATCAACTCAAACATCTCATCTGTTATATATTGCTTGAAGTATTGATACGTGCTCAGTAGATTGGTGTTGTCAGTTGGAGGTTTCTCAAAATCACAGTGGCCAATAGCCACTGATTGACTAATCTCCTTGGCAATTGGGGCATCTTTCAATTCCTTATGCTCCTGTCTCTCCTAAGTCTCCAAACTAGTCCCTATCTCAAAATCTGCAACCTCAAGCTCATCTGCACTGACTCTGTCCCTCTCTAGACCAAACACAAATAAGTGCACATTACTCACTATTTACTCAAACTATTCTCAGTTTTTATATTTAAAGGTACAGTGTGTAAGATTTTTTTATGACATATAATCATAAAATGATCCTAATATGTTAGTGCTTGCCATTTAGGAGCAGTGCATAAAATGCTCTCCAGTGCGCTAGTATTAGCATTAGTATTACAGCTATCAAGTGCTGAAATACACGGAGGACAATTATCACCAGACCAAAATCTTACATACTGCCCCTTTAACATAAGATTTTCAAGGTACAGCACAAATATATCCGGCAACATAGCCTTCCTCCTTTTAAACTTACCATCTATCTCATACCTTCTCTCATCTGCCTCATCTCCAGAATCCAAGAAATCATGTTCTGAAATATCACCATTCACCAAGAGCTCAAGGATTTCAGACGCTGTGTACTCTAAAAAAAATAAAATAACAACAATATGAATTTTAAATAGATGACAAACATTTTTAAAATCATATTTTAGCCATAAAACATGTCAGAAAATCACCCAAGCATGCCATGCAACCCTAACCCTAACCCTAATCCTAACCCTAACCCTAACCCTAAACCTGATGTCCACTGGGATGGACATTGAACTTTAAAAAAAATCCTGTGCTCTACAACTTTGAGTTATCTTGAAATTTACTTTAGATATTTCAATTTTAAAGTGTTAAGAATATAACTAGTCTGAATTAATAAAGCTACTATAAACATAAAATAGTACTATGAAGGTGAAAAGATTTTTTTTTTTTTAACTTTTCCTCTTGTCTAGTCAGTGAGCCATGACTTTGTTGTGTGATTCCTGCAGATCTCTCAGATTAGGTCACAGCTTTTCACTTCATTGTGATTGGTTGGTTAGGGACCTGTGAGTGACCTTGCATTATTTAAATTATGAAAGTATAAATAAATGTATTTATTGGTTTACAGAGAAAAACATGTCATGTTCAATCCAGTGGATGCAGGGTCTGAAGGGGTTAAACCAGAGTCCTATATAAAATATAAAAATTAATGAATAAGTCTGCTGTTTGGTTGGTCACCAGTTAAATAACACATTTCATGAGGGTCAATGTCAAATAAAAAAAAAGAAAAAGGAAATTAACAAGTACAGAGGCCCAGTTACGCCAGGAGAGGGGGAAGCACTAAGGGAAAACCAGGACCCTACTACCACACATGACTGATGCACACACCTGTGTTCTGACATAAACTAACTGCAAAACCTCACAGCACTCAGCTAAGTAAGTGATAGGGACAAAAAAAGCTTCACACTATGTATCACAACAAAACTTCTGTCACTGGTGAAGAAAAGACCCCAGCTTTCACATACATTCCTCCCACTCACTGGGATACCCTGGACTATGGACATGTTTTTATTTACTGAAGTACACATGACTTTTATATACTGAACAATCTGCATTTGCGCTTTAATGCAATTGCTTTTTAAGGTTTGTAAAGAAACTGTGGGAAAAGGAGTTATACATCACAGGACATCTGACAGTTTTGCTGTTCCTGTGTTATCGCTTAACAATCTTTGAATAACATTGTAAAAATCTCAAAATAAATCTCTCCCTGGCCGCTGTCTCTATTTCCATTCACTAACAAGCACACAGATGTTGGTTTCCCATCACTATTTACTATAAGTCATTAATTAATCTGAGTAAGTATCGGATATCACTTTTAGCGAGCAAAGCTTCTTCTTCTATGGTTTTAATCTCCCTGTGACTTTTGGGATAGTGTAGTGTAGATCACTTGCAAAATTGTACCAGGACTAGGAAGCCATCGGGGTATCTTTCGCATTCTAAGGTATTTAGAGATCTGATAAATATTCCTAAGGTATTTGTATGTACTAGATCGTGCCTTACTCAATTTTGCCTACTACATAGGCGGCTAGTAGGGTTATTCGGATGCAGCCTATGTTTAGTTGGCTGCTACTCCCCATATTGCTTTGCATGTTGATCACGTGGTCTGGTGTGTATCTATTATTTGGTGATCTGTAATGTATGCTGTAATGTGTAGTGTGAAGTACTGTAAATTATGTGATGCAGTGGCTGTGAACCAAGACAAATTTCCCCTGTGGGGCCAAGTATACCTTACTTTACCTTAGCTTACCTTTATTTTACCTGTCATTTCTGAGTCATCACAACATGGAAAAAATGATTTATGCAGAAGACTTTACTTTTGAATTTGTTACCATGTATAAAATGTGGTTTCATGAAGTGTCTCCTGAAAATGAAAAATATCAGAAAATTTTATGTGATCATGCATGTTTTGCCAGGAAAACAAGAGTTGAAAGCTTTTGCTGAATTATTTTCCTGAAAGCTGGACTGCCATATGGTGGTGGCAGAAAGGTTTTGAGAAGCACAAGAAAAAAATTGTGCTCTCAACACACATTCAGGAAAAATTGCATGGCCGTAACAGCAGTAACAGTAATGAACAGAAGATCATTTCTTGCATTGATTAGCTTCATTTCAGAGATGTAACTACAGTTTCCGATGTCAATCAGACCTTGGAAACTCAGCTGAGTCTGCTAAGTGAACTCAAGTCTTCTGTGCAGAAATACACTTCCTAGTGGCTTCTTTTGTCTAATGTCATATATGTGGTTCTGTCTTAAAGTGATCAAAATGCATAACATGCAGACAGTTCTCTATTCCAAATCTAATATGAAGCTTTACCAGTCTAAAGCAGTATAATTTAAGTTTTTGCTTTTCAGTGCTGAAAAGTTGCCAAATTGATTTATCTTATCTTATATTTATCTTATCTTTTCAGATGAAACAATAAATACATAAATAAAAAAATCGGCAGGTTCATTTATAATAACAGTAATACTTAGTCGTAGATTGTTACTTAGTCGTACATTTCATCTATTGTCCTCATTAAGTGTGACAGTTATTTTATACACAGCCAACTTTGACTGATTTAATTGTATTTTATTATATTTAGAAGATGCTTAACATAATAGAAAATACAAAACATTGTCCAAGATGATTATCTTTAAGGATTTTCATCATCTTGGATAATCTTGTGTATTTTCTATTATGTTATCCATCTTGTAATTACTGTTGAAAAACATTCCACTGAAAAAAATACTTCAGTGTTAATGCCACGTTTGTATTCTTTCTGGTATTCTCCCCTCAAACAGTTGAATGCGTTTCTGTCGTTTGTGGTACCCATGGCGGCCATATCTGCAATGAATGGGGTCATAGCCAATCAGCTGTTGCGTATGTGCCGCGAGGCAGAGCAAGAGAACCGTGTCTGCATCGTCAGAGAGAATCCAACCATGATGAATGTCACCATGGAGTCGAACCGCACTCAGACTCTTCGCCATGGAGTTCTGGTTCTCAGTAAGTGAAATATTTTCTCCTCTGTAGCAAACTTAAGCAAAACAGAAATTTCAGCAAAACAGTTCAATGAAATTGGCTAGGGATGATAATGTTAGCTGATTTCACTGGTTTCACTTACATGAAAACATGTAGTACTCCCACCACATTCTTACAATTCATACAATGACCCAACACATGTCTAGAATGTTGTTGTATGTCAGATTCATGCGCATTGCATCTGCACTCAGAAATTCAGCAGAGCTAATACATTTAAATTCTACTCAAGGTTTGTGTTTCCACTGGCTGTGGCTCTGCTCCACCACTCTGCTGTGGTCTGGCTCCATCACAGCTGTGGTGCTTATAGGGCCACATATAGAGACTTTTAAAGGTTTCCCTCATCCTGGACACAGTCAATGAGCATTACTCATAGCAGCCTTACATATACAATGGAGTCAAGCTAAGACTCCTTGAAATGGTTTAGAGTGTGAGCATTTATAGAATTAATTATTGCATACTGGCTCTAAACTGGAAAACCAAACATTACATTCCACAGATGGGCACATTACCCTAATGTTGTGTTAATTTCATGTTAAACATTTCTATATTCCCAGAAGTGTTGTGTACCTGGGTGTCCCCCCAGGACAAAACAACTTTTAATTAATTAAAAGAAATAGTTTATATATATATATATATATATATATATATATATATATATATATACACACACACACACACACACATATACATATATATGTATATATATATATATATATGTATATAAGGAGATTTTTTTTGTATATATAGTTTTGTTGTATGAATAATAATCTCCTTTTCACCCCTTCTGGGTGGTATCTGTGTGTTATTCTCTCAAGCTCGGGTCCTCTACTAGAGGCCTGGGAGTTTGGGGTTCTGCACAGTATCTTAGCTGTTACTAGGACTGCGCTCTTCTGGACTGAGGCTTCAGATGTTGTTCCTGGGATCTGTTGGAGCCACTCTCCCAGTCTGGGGGTCACTGCCCCAAGTGCTCCTACTACCATGGGGACTACACTCACCTTGACCTTCCACATATGTTACAGCTGTTCTTTCAGCCCTTGGTACTTTTCAACCTTTTTGTGTTCCTTCTTTCTGATGTTGGCGTCAGCTGGTATGGCTGCATCTATCACCATTGCCCTCTTCTGTACTTTGTCCACCACCACTATGTCCGGTTGGTTAGCCAGACTGTTTGTCAGTCTGGAAGCTGAAGTCCCACAGAACCTTGGCACTGCTGTTCTCCATCACCTTCTGTGGCATGGCCCATTGGGATTTGGGTACTTCTGTTGTTGTTTAGATGCTTCTATTAGCTTCTATTGTTTGGGTACAGATGTTACTGAACACTATTCCAGCTACCTGGTTGTGCCTCTTCATGTACACTGACCCGGCTAGCATCTTACACCCTGCCACTATGTGCTGGACTGTCTCAGGGGCATTTTTGCAACTTGGGTCTTGTCTACTGTAGTAGGTCTTGGCCTCTATGGCTCTTGTACCTAGGGCCTGTTCTTGTTCTGCCATGATTAGTGCCTCTGTGCTGTCTGTAAGTCCAGCCTTTTCCAGCCAGTGGTAGGTCTTTTCGATATCAGCCACTTCTTCAAATTGATGGTGGTACATTCCATGTAGGGGCTTATCCCTCCAAGTTGTCTGCTCCTCTTCCTCTGCACCCTCATTGGGTTTCTGCTGTCTGAGGCATTCACTTAGCAGTTCATCCTTTGTGGCCATTTTCTTGATGTATTCTTGGATGTTTGATGTTTCATCCTGGATCGTGGCCTTGATGCTCACAAGCCCTCGGCCTCCCTTTTTTCGCTTAGTGTACAGTCTCACTGTGCTGGATTTGGGGTGAAACCCTCCATGCATGGTGAGGAGCTTTCTTGTCTTGATATCAGTGGCTTCTGTCTCCTCCTTTGGCCAACTTATGATCCAAGCAGGGTATCTGATGACTGGCAGTGCATACATGTTGATGGCTCAGATCTTGTTCTTGCCATTCAGCTGACTTTTCAGGACTTGCCTTGACCAGCAGTTGGTGCTTGGCTGCTCTGGTGTTGCTACCAATTCCCTTTTGCACCCTGCTCATGTATTGAGCCACATGCTTACTTATCTTAGCTGCAATGATGCCTGACAGGGCCTTCCATGTTGTGCAGAGGCAGGTTATTGGCTGGTAGTTGGATGGGATGGGTCCCTTCTGGGCGTTCTTCTGGATTAGGAATGTCCTGTCCTGGGTTAGCCACTCTGGGTGGGATCCATCCCTCAGCAGATTGTTCATCTGTGCTGCTAGGCGTTCATAGAGTGCAGTTAGCTCCTTCAGCTAGTAGGCATGGATCATATCGGGGCCTGGTGCTGTCCAGCTCTTCATCTTTGACACTTTTTTTTGAGATGGTTACTGGTTCTTCTTCTGGGAGACTGGTCTACTAGCCATTGGGCATCTGAGTTGTGTGATGCCTCTCTTTCCCATATTCCCTTCCAGTATTGTTCCACCTCAGGTCTTGGTGGGTCTGACCGGCTGTTATTATTTCCCTGCCACTGAGAGAACACCTTGGCCAGTTCAGTGGAGAACAGCTTGTTTATTCTCCTGGCCTCTGCCTGTTTGGTGTATCTTGCTTCAGTAGGGTGGCCAGAGCTGTTAATCTCTGTTTGGCAGTTTCAAGTGCTTCTAGTATGGAGAGCTTGTTGTATTTCCTGGGTGCCCCTTTGGTCACCATGTTGCCTTTCTGTAGCTCTGCCAGCTGGCTGACTTCTCTCTGTGTTGCCCTTATCTTGGCCTCTAACCGGATCTGCCATGGTGGGTGCTGCCTGTAATGATTGCCTGAGCCCATCTTGTACCCAAGCATCTCAAGGATTACTGTTGCTGTGAATCGGCTTGGTCTCAGTGATGGTTACTGTAGGTATTGTTATTAGTGCAGCATTCACATCTACTAGCAGATCTTCTGAGTGTACTTTACAAGTCAACTTCGGTATTCGACGGGTGTTCCAGGTTTCTAACTGGGCCATGATCTTTCTTCTCAGGACAGCAGCTCTTGGGTTGAGGCTGTTGGTATTTGTTGGGGCTTGGTACCAAATCTCTGATTGTAGGGGGTTATTGTAACATCCCCCTGCTGCCCTGGCTCCCCCTTGCTGTAGCACCATTGTTGTATCTCATCAATCTAGTTGTGACAGCAACTTCCGGTTGTGGATGTTGGAACACTGAGCTAACAGCTGTTTCTTTGTTAGCTTAGATAGTGGGTTTCGAAGTGACCATTGCTCCCACATTCTTTGCATGTACGCCATCTCTCTAGGGTTGCTTACATAGTAGCATTCCAACAATCCCTTGTTTTCCGCCCTTGTCCACCTATGTCTTGTTCCAGTAGCCCATTTCTCATCAGGTTGCCCTGGTTCCCTAGCACCTGACGTGGAGCCGGTTTGACTCTACTCTACTTGTTTGCGCTCTCATATTATCGAGGTAGGCCTCCGTATCATCAAGGATTTTGCCCAAGATCCTCAGTGGATGATGATGTGTACTGTGTGTACTGTGCCCTGACCGGGATTTGAGCTTTCTGTGTGGTAGTCCAACTCACTAACCACTCGACTATCCAGCTGATATACACACATACATACATATATACATACATATATACATACATACACACAGCACGCAC
Source organism: Polydactylus sextarius (assembly GCA_016801845.1). NCBI lineage: Eukaryota > Metazoa > Chordata > Actinopteri > Polynemidae > Polydactylus > Polydactylus sextarius. The sequence goes on from CM028909.1 coordinate 26,293,167, forward strand.
ACGCACACACACACACACATATATGTATATATATGTATGTATGTATATATATATATATATGTGTGTGTGTGTGTGTGTGTGTGTGTGTGTGTGTATATATATATATATATATATATACATACATATATACACAGAGGAAGTCCATTTTCTTATTTTTTTTTTTTTAATTTAAGGTCTTTCCACTTTGCATGCTCCTTGGACAATACATTTTCTGCCTGCATTTTTCTGTTTCTCACAAGTTTGGAACCAAGGATATTTGCCTGCAGTAAAGAGGAATTTTCTGTTTGAACAAGGTGAGTTGTTTTCTGTATTCAAGTACTGCTAATTAGAAACCACTGTAAATCTGTGTAAATTTGAAGTTGACTAAGATAAATTTGATAATTTGATAATTGTAGCATTGTGTTTTTAGAGTAGCTCTCTACTTGTGTGCTCTCTACAAACAGTTTTGCAATAGTGGTGTAGAATTTAAAGTATTTCAATACTGTTTTGAAAAAGTAAATGCCCACTTTTAAGATTTGCCCCATTTATTGTCCTACTGTTTTTGCCATTTGGAGTGTTTTTTTATTTGTTACATACATCATAGGACATGTTCAGACATGTTCAGGTTTATTAGTGTAATAAATAATATTAAAATTGAGCACATTTCATATTTTTCAGGTTTACTTGGACTTTAATTGGGTTGTTGGCAATGTTCCCTCTAATTTTTCATGTGTCTGGGCATACACACAAGCTCCCTGAGCACACTGAGGACCACTGTGAGTAACATTAGATGTGCACACTGTGGCCATACACCAGTATCACACCTGTTCAAAACCTTGGATCATAGCAAGTTACATGGCTTATTAAAAGAATCAAATTACTGCAGCAATTTACTTTTTTACTGTTAACTTTTTTACTATTTTTACTAACTTACAAACTTTACTTTTTTTTTTTTATTTACTTTTAATATAAGTGATCTGGCCCACTTAAAATAAAAGCTAAAATAAAATAAAACTTAAAATAAAAGTTTTAATAAAAGTTTAAAAAATAAAAGTTAATAAAGTTAAAATAGAATAAAAGTCATGACCAATCGGTGAAACCACCCAGTTTCACTGCTTGTTATTCTATTTGCACATGCTCTAACATCCATTCCATCTTAAAAGAACCACATTTTTTTTTACCTTAGCTTGGTGAGGGGATTTGTCGCTGCCCGTTCGTATCACCATGATAAGGGGTTAACGTTTGCGTCTCAACTCTGCTGCACTGTTAACTACCTAACCTGCACAACATGTATGGGCAGGGCACATATGTCACAGTCAAAACTCTGATTGGCTATGTAGTGTATCGTATCATTGGCTGGACACCTGTCCATTGTGAAATGGTAGCAGTACGCGATTGCGCAAGCGTGCAGCTTAGAGGGAACATTGGTTGTTTGTTGAAGTCTTAAAAAAGAATTCTTTGGAGGTCATTACAGTTTGTGTACAAGCTTGATGGAAATCTTCAAGAGAACAGGTCAGATTGGCAAACAGTTAGCTGACCTGCTATAACACACAACGATGGGTTGATATTTCTCTTTTTCCTTGTGATGATATTGGTGGTTTGCTCATCTATATTACAAAAACGAATTCTCTCACCTATACTTGTGGTATTTCTCTATATGGACAAATAAATTGATATAAGATATATTTCTTTGTTCTACATTAGCAAGTGTGTGTTAGAACACTGAGCCAACAGCCATTAGATGACTTGTCCTGAGAGGACTTCCAGCTATTCTTGTTCTATGCATCTATGTTCTTCAAGAGCAGTATTGTTTTTTTTTTTATTAATGTTTGAATCAGTTTTGTGATTCTCCTTTGTTTTGTTGTTTGTTTATATGTGTTTAGGTAATTTGTATTTGTATTTTTCATTGAATTTAGGTTACTTACTGAACTTTCTTACTGAACTGAGTTTCTTTACTCAACATTACCTAAAATAAAACCACAGTGAATCATAAAAAAACATAATATTAAAGCAGGCATACAGCTGATCATAGACAACGTACTGTTACCCTGAATATCCTCTTTTTGTCTTGTTTCTTACACTTTGAAGAATCTTAATGAGGGAGACTCCTTGGAGATCTCAGAGGGAATTCTCTGCTATGAAGACAACAGAGCTGCCCAGCATTGTTGGGCAAATCATCTTAGCGGCCAACCTATGTCAAGCAATGTGCCTCTTATTTGACTGAAGCACTCCACCTGCTACATGGTCAGTGTGATGTTTTTACCAAACTTGAAAATTGTTCACAGAGCAAACAATTAAAAAACTGTGCTGTGATTGTATGTCTATATCTTGTATCTCCGTGGCTCTGGCTTGCACTTTTTCTTATTTTTTATATAAACTATTTATTTATTTTCTGTTTTTTATTTTTTGTTTTATTTTATTTCTTGTTAATCTATTTTTCGTGATTTGTTTATTCTGTCAAACAGATGAATTTCCCCTTGTGGGACAAATAAAAGTATTCTATTCTATTCTACTCTATTTTGAATGAAATTGTTGTTCATCATGTTCTATTTGCTGCACTATAGAAAGACACAGTAATAAGGTAATATCTGCAGCAAAAAGTAAGAATCAACACAAGATCTTACTGTTATTCTAGATTTGCACCTGGTATTTCACACAAAGCATCATTGTTAATGCATATTTGTTGGTTTGGTGTGTGTAGTAATAAAACAAATAAAATGTACTGCATTGTGTGCTCATTGAGAAATGAATAATTTAATTGGAATTTCTTATCCCAAATTTTAAATTTTGCTATGTTCATATTTTTAATAAAACTAGGATTTTCAGTGTATTTGATTTATAATATTAAGTTCTGATTATAATGGAGCTTAGCGAAAGTTCAATCAGGAAAACTATCTTTGCACACTAAGTCAGTACCACCCACTGGGCATCCACATTACACATCTGCTAGCCCTGCTTATCCAATCATCACCTGACATGGCAGGTTCAACCAATCAATCTCAAGCCACAAAAATTTAAAAGTGTCATTTCTCTCTGCTCTCATTCAGCTATCATTTCAGCATCATGCATCGGCAAGACCCACCACCTCCCCTTCACCACCCTAACCTGGTTGTCAGTCTCCCTCCAGTCAAGCCACTGTTTGAAGACCTCTTTATGGCAACACTCATCCTCTAGCTCCTTCTCTACCACCACCAGTGTCTAGGCCCAGGGGGAAAGATCATCCCAAGCGAGATATTCTGTCCATGCATCGCCTCCACAGCTCACACATCCTGCTGGGTCTAAGCGGCAAAGATTCTTGTGCTGTCAATAAAATTTATTTCATAAATGCACACTCTTGTTAGTCTCTCCTGATTTAAGTAGTTTTGAGTAGACTCCACAAATGTTTTGTTACTCTGGATTCCCTTCTCCTCCACCTTATCTCCACCAGGATCTGGGGTCCCTCGTTGGGTCACATCCTCGAGTGGCGCAGTGCCATCAGCTGATCGCTGGAGCGACAATCATGCAATGACTCAACAGCTCTCTGGTTGTCATAGTCAAAAACAAAAACAGGCAAAAAAAAAAAAAAAAAAAACACAAGGAAACACGTCAGTACACTCAGCCTCAACTTTTTAGTTCATTCAACAATGCTTGACATAATTTTTTTAGGACAACGGGTTACCTCAAAATTTTTAAGCCAGGGAATTAACACTAGGATACACCACACACACATCCACTGTTGTTATTGTTAATTTCAATTGAATTCAATTTATTTGTATAGTGCCAGATCATAAAAACATTTATCTCAAGGCACGTTACATAGAGAAACCCAACATTTCCACAATGAACAAGTGCTAGGCGACAATGGAGAAGAAAAACTCCCCAGGAAGAAACCTCCAGCAGAACCAGACTCAGAGTGGATGGTCATCTGCCTCAACCGGTTAGAGTGAAATGAAAACGGAAAAGAGAAAGAGAAGAGACAGAGAAAAGGAAGGGGAAGAGGACAGAGGAGGGGGGAGGAAGACAAGAGGGGGACCAGGAAGAGACAATAGAGGCTAGATGTATTAATAGTATACACCAGTGTAATGTAATAGTATTAATAATATTAATGATAATAATAACAATAATAATAATGATAATAATAATAATGATGATGATAAAGATGAAGATGAAAATGATGATGTTGTCAAAGAATTGGAATCCAACTGCTCTGGAGTCAAAATTACCTGAAAAAGAGAAGGGGGGAGAGGGGGGACACAACTGCGAGAGAGAACAGATGAGTGTTAATAATATGTAATATATTAATATCAAGACATGAAGTGTGAGGGAGAGACAGAGATGTGAGGAGTGAGGGATAGAGAGGAGCAGTGTATTGTCAGAGTCCCCCAGCAGTCTAATCCTATAGCAGCTTAACTAAAGGATGGTTCAGGCAGGCCCGTGTCCCACCTGGACCTCCTTAACTATAGGCTTTATCATAAAGGAAAGTTTTTAGTCTAACCTTAAATGTAGAACGGGTGTCTGCCTCCCAGACCCAAGCTGGGAGCTGGTTCCATAAGAGAGGAGCCTGATAACTGAAGGCTCTACCTCCCATTCTGGTCTTAGAGACTCTAGGAACCACAAGTAAACCAGCAGTTTGTGATCGAAGTGATCTATTAGGATAATAAGGAACTATGATTTTTAGGAAGATATGATGGAGCCTGATCATTAAGGGTTTTATAGGCAAGCAGGAGGATTTTGAATTCTATTCTAGATTTTACAGGAAGCCAATGAAGAGCAGCCAACACAGGAGAAATATGATTTCTGGTCCTACTTCCTGTCAATACTCGTGCTGCAGCATTCTGAATTAACTGAAGGGTTTTGATAGAGTTACCGGAACACACTGATAGTAGAGAGTTAACAAATGCATGAATTAACTTTTCAGCATCCTTTCTAGACAGGATGCCTCTGATTTTCGCAATATTACGTAGGTGGAAAAAAGCTGTTCTAGAGACTTGTCTAATATGAGATACAAAGGATATGTCCTGATCAAAGATTACTCTAAGGTTCCTCACAGTAGAACTGGAGGCCAAAGTGATGCCATCCAGTTTAGGTATGTAATCTGATAATGATGTTCTGAGATGTTTAGGGCCAAGTATGATGACTTCGGTTTTGTCTGAGTTTAAAAGTAAGAAATTCTGAGTCATCCAGGTCTTTATGTCTTTAAGACAATCCTGAAGTTTGATGACCTGGTTAATTTCATTTGGTTTCATAGATAAGTACAGCTGAGTATCGTCTGCATAACAATGGAAGTTTATATTGTGCTTCCTGATGATGTTTCCTAAGGGAAGCATGTACAAGATAAAGAGGATTGGTCCTAACACAGAACCCTGTGGAACTCTATGACTAACTGCAGTACGTATGGAAGACTCATTGTTTACATCAACAAACTGGAATCGATCTGATAGATATAACTTAAACCATCAAAGTGCAGTGCCTCTAATCCCAACAACATGTTCTAGTCTATGTAATAGGATGTTATGATCAATTGTGTCAAACGCAGCACTAAGATCCAGCAGGACAAGAATAGAGACAAGTACATTGTCTGAGGCCATAAGAAGGTCTTTGGTAACTTTCACTAATGCTGTTTCTGTACAATGATGAGCTCTAAACTCTGACTGGAAATCTTCCAACAGACTATTCCCATGTAAGTAGTACCAGAGTTGTGCAGCAACAACTTTCTCAAAGATTTTAGACATAAAAGGGAGATTTGATATGGGTCTATAATCAGCTAGATCACCTGGGTCCAGAGTAAGCTTTTTAAGTAATGGTTTGATTACTGCAGCTTTAAAAGCCTGTGGTACGTAGCCTTTTACTAGAGATAGATTTATCAGATGTAAGATGGACGTGTCAACTAAAGGTAGGACGTCTTTAAACAGCCTGGTTGGAACAGGGTCTAGGACACAAGTTGTTGGTCTGGATAAAGAAATGGTTGTAGTCAGTTCAGAGAGATGTATGGGAGAAAAACTGTCTAGATAAAAGTCAGCTATTAATGCTGATTCCAAGTCTACTGCACTGTGCAAAATATCAGTGCTTGAATGGGGAAGGAGGTAACTATTTTTGGTCTGATGACAACAATTTTATTTATAAAAAAGTTCAAGTCATTACTGCTAAAAGTCATGGGAATAGATGGCTCCACAGAGCTATGCCTTTGTGTCAGCCTGGCTACAGCACTGAAAAGGAACCTGGAGTTGTTCTTGTTTTCTTCAATTAAAGAAGAATAATAAGAGGCTGTGGGGCCTCATTTATAAAGCCATCCATAGGATTCACGTCAAAAGGTAGCATATGGACAAAACACAGAAAGTGCGTGCACAAAAAAATATCCAGATTTATAAAACAGTTCGTATGCATATCTGATGCCAGTTTCCCTTTCTAAATCACAATCTGCTCCAAATGTGGCGACACATGTGCGTAGGTCAGACCTTACCCACAACTAACTATAAATGGAGATCATCCCATCATTAATATTCATTCATGGTGATCAGCCCATAATTAATAATTATTTATAGAAAAGCAAGCTTGGCGCAGGCGTAAAGAAACACAAAGAAAAGAAATTTACCAATCAGACATGAAACCACAGGCAGGAGAGGCAAACAATACCTCTGCCTCAAAGAAAGGTGTTCTAGAGCCCACGGGTGTTTGCACTAATCTCCACTGAGACCAAAAGACTTTTAAAACTAAAAAAAGATCAAGAGGAATTTCACAACAAAGTTTTGTCCAGAAGCAAGTGAATCGACTTTATCTTCAAGTACAGGTCAGACCATGCACACTACGTTTATTTGTTTTGAATGAGGATGGATTGTGGAATTGCGATGGCAGATTAAAAACATACAGAGGATGCAGAGGAAATGCCCTTTGTTGCTATACTGCTATTTATTTATTTAATTTGAGACCCGATACATTTAATGTTACATTTAATATAAGAACACTGATATGAGGTATGAAACACAGTCAGTAGTCAACGTGTGAGCTGCCACAATGAAAGTTAAGCTTCTGTATTGGGTCTATATGTGTAAATTAGACAGTGAAAGACATCTTCATGTGATATGCGATATTATACTTCCATTCACTTTTTATCACTGAACTAATTTCGGCTCGTTCTCCTCATTCTCTTTTCTCGTTTCCCTTTTTTGTGCATATGCATGGGTCAGAGTTTGTGTAGAGTTGCGCACATTTTTCTGTTAAGTTTGCTTTTTATAATGTTTGCTTAGAAAATGGTGCACGCATTCTTTTGTGCGTAACGTTTATAAATGAGGACCCTGGCCTTTCAGATGGCTTTCTTATATTCTATGAAGCTATTTCTCCAGGCTACGTACAATTCTTTTTGTTTAGTAGAATGCCACTTCCTCTCTAGAATCTATGACTGTTGCGTGTGTATGTGATTTAAACCAAAAAACTCTCCTCCTCTGATTCATGACCTTCTTTCTTCTCAGCATCAAGTGAACATAGGCAAGATGTAACGCTGTCAAAACCATGATCAACCTGCGTAGCACTAAATTAAGATAGTTATCTTCTATTGTATCCATATATGACACCAGGGTTAATAACTGCTCTTTAAATTTAGCCACAGCATCATCAGGCAGACACCTGCTGTAGTGAAACTACTTCTCAGAAGCTGTGTAATCTCATAGTGTAAACTCAAACAATATTAAGAAATGCTCAGAGAGGAGGATTATAATGAAATGTTGTTACGTTATCAACATCAATGCTATAGCATCAATGCTATGCTATAACAAGGTCAAGGGTGTGGTTGAAACAGGCAGTAGGTTTGTTTACATGCTGAGAAAAGCTAATTGAATCTAACAATAGGTTAAATGCAGAACTGAGGCTGTCGCTATCAACATCTACATGAATATTAAAATGTCCTCTCTCTCATTCTTCCACCATGACCTAATTATGTAGTCCTACAAGTTAACATTGGACATGTATAATCTCTACAACATTTTCATATTCCACATTGTAAGTGAATATCATGATAATGATAGAATCTGAAGTGAAGCAGGTAAATGATGTGAGCCCAGCACTTAGTGGGTGTCCTCAAAACCATTTGTTTGTCCCTCTCCATGCTTCAAGGTAATCCACTGGGCTCACATGTCCACGTACTATACTGTTGTGTCTTGCTAAATATGTTCATTTTAATCATATGTAACCCCTTTGATCTTGGCTTATGCTACTCTTGCAGAAATCACAAGCAGACAGGGTGAGTGGATTCACAGTGCATGTTGTTTATTAAACTGGCAATAAACAACACATATAGAATAAGTTGTCAGTGTGGCAACTGTCAACAACTTTCTGGCTCTGCAAACATCATTGGCATAGCATAACCTTAGTATCAATAGTGTATTCAATATTAAATATTTTTGTGTGATTGTATAATTTAAGAGAAAAGTAACTTCTATCCTATTCTTATAGTTAATAGTATCCAATATTTACAAGTTGCTTGAATCTGTCTCTAACAGATAATGTCACATTCACATTTCAAACACAACACCTGGCAATAAACAGCACATACAGAATAAGTTGCCTGTGTGGCAGCTCTTACCTTTCTGGCTCCTGTGTGTCAAAATACAATATAATCACCAACTGTTATTCATCTTTTCACAGCCGTTAAACTGATTTTAAAAGACGTTAACCTGAACATTCTATGGCTAATGGTCATTTCAAGTAGCTAGCATTAAGTTATAACAAATATTATCTGTTCATCAGTAGTGCACTTCTCAGCAAGGACCATGGCCTCCCTTAGATCCCTCCTCAGGTCCTCCAGAAATTTGGGATAGGAGGCAGCAGCATCACAGTGGAAAGCATACTTGGATAGCATGTCAACAGGCAGTCGCGGGACCCTCGCGGGAACCCAGTGGTCTCATGCTCAGTGCATTGTACATGAATGTGTGCAACATCTGAGGCCAGGTGTGCTTCGAGCATGGTGGAAGTGCTCTTATCATGTTTCCCAGAGTCCTGTTGAAACACTCAACCATGCCATTTCCCATGGGATGGTAAGCTGTAGTGCAAGACTTCTTCACACCTAACAGCTGGAGTAAGGCAGCTCTCAAAATTAGCCTATTGGACAGAGTGGATTGTCTCAGGACAGCCATAATAACAGTAGAAGTTATCCCACAGTTTTCTGGCTACCTGCTTTGCTGTCTGGTCAGGGCAATGGAAAGCATGGGCAAACTGGGTAAAATGGTTGGTAACAATCAACACATCTGCAGGCCTATACTTGGAGTCTTCAGACGTCTAGAAGTCAATACAGACCAACTGTTGAGGAGCTGCTGTCTTGACAGACCTCTTGACGACCCTCCCTCTGGAGATTTACAGATGACACATCTGGAACAGCACTTGACATTGTTCCCTCATGTCATGCTCCATTGTCCTCCAGTAAAATCTCTACTTCACAAGATGGAGGGTTTTTTTCCTGGCCTTGGTGGCCTGCTTCATCATCACAACCAAACCTCCCTTTGCAGCGACAGAGGTACAATAAACTGACGTTTTCTCCCCTTTGTAACTGGGTCTTGGAATACACAGCATTGGGTAGCATCAAGTTTTGGTTTTGGCATCAAGTTTTGGTTTGGTCAGGATGCGAGTTAGGGGGTTATTATCTGTCCATGCTGTGAAGGATCGTTTCTAAACTTTTCATAAACAGCCCACTTAACAGACAGAAATGCAAGACGATGGGCTTGGATAATGGCTTTGTTTTACTTGCAAACGCTATAAGACATGCTCTGTCCTCACTTGTGATAGAACAGCACCCAAGCCATCTGTGGATGCATCAGTGGATAGGATGAAGGGTTTAGAAAAGTCAGGGTGGGCAAGAATAACTTTAGTCAGGAGAGCATCCTTGAGGCTTTGCAGAGCCTCCTCACAGTCAGAGGTCCAATCGACCATGGTCAGCTTTCTGTGCAAGTTCGCTCTCCTCTTTTTGCATCCATTGCCAAGCCTCTTGATGGGGTTAGGGCCAACTAAGGGTCAATTGAAACAGGGGCTTTGCAACAGTAGAGCAGTTGGGGATGAAGCATTGGTACCACATGACTAAGTCAAGGAATGACTTGATCTTCTTTGAGTCAGGAGTCAGGCTAAACCATCAAGTCATCGAGGTAGCATAATAGGGAAAGAAAATTCTGAAGATATTCATCATCATGTGCTTAAAACTGGCTGGGCTAAAGCTGGGGAACATTTGTCTGTATAAGATGGAGGGGAAAAGTACTTCTGATCACACTTGTGTTTTACACAACAGTGTTGCACACCCATCCCATTCATTGCTCATCAGACACTTTTGTAAATATCAGATACCATTGTAGTATTATTAATATTATTTTTTACTTATTGCATTTCTCTGTTTCTCTCTTTTCTTGTTGTTTATGACAACAAACACTTTGAATTTTGAATCTTAATGCTGATTCATTGGACTGCAGGCAGATTCTTGATATTTTAAGCATTTCAATTCTGAATATCATTAAACATGTAGTCTTGTACTTACTGTAAATGAATACAACACTACAGAATCAATTTCACAAAGAATTATTTTTATTTACACAAAACGTGAACACTGACAAACAATTATTAGCACTAAGTATAACTAAAGCACATTTATTAACATTATACATTATACACATTTATTAATATGAAACTTTTAAATATAAACCCAGAAACACTAAATATAAATAATCATTTTCTCATCTGTTGTAGCCACTCCTCTCTGCAGTGTGAAATTATGTAATTTGTAGTGATTTTGTAGATTCAACAGTGATTTTGACAAATATAGGACATCTCACCATTGATGAGGGATCGGAATAGGGTGGGGGTCTGAGCAGTGGTGTGCCAGAGGAAAGCATGGTGCTCAGTGATGCAGGTGAGATGTCAGGAGTGCAGCAGAGCGAGCTTGGGTGCCTGGTGGTTCTGTTGACGGGACAACCTGCGTAATAACTACTGGTTAGTCAATTTACAATGTGAAATTATATAATTTAAAGAAATTTTGTGGATTTGAGTTACTATGATAAACACAGGAAAACTTACCACTGATGAGGGAACAGGAAAGGGTGGGGGTCACAGAAGTGGTGCCCCAGAAGAAGTAGTGGCACTGGGCAAAGATGCAGCAGGTGATGGCAGGTGAGTGGACAGCAGTGCAGTGGAGAGAGTCTGAGTGCCAGGCTGTGTGCCATGCAGTGGTGGAGACAGGACAGCCATGCTTGTTGCACCCTGTGCATTGACTGGTGGGGCTGCAGCGGAAGGCACGGCACTGACGGAGCAGGTAATGGCTCTGTGCAACTTTTGCATCTTTTGTGAGGCCATGTGTGTCTGCTGACAAGATACAGGGTATTTTAGATTGTTTGTCATTGTAATAAACATCAGAAACAATCAACACAATCCTCATGCTTCTCATGACCACAACAGCAGTCATCTCTCCCCTCCCGCCTTGGAAACAGTTTCTGCCACACCACCTCATGCCCACAGTAGTGTGGGAAATCTCAAAAACCGTAGGCTACACAAGAATTGTGGGGGAACATCAGCGAAACGTATTTAACCCAGTTACACATAAGTAAGATCAGAGTAGTGTGCCAAATGAAATAGTATACAGCAGATGAGCTAGAGAAATGTACACTGCATCTCAGTGGAACCTAGGGTGAGTGTGTGGGTGTCAAGGGGTATTCTGTCAATATTTACTGTTCCAGACAGGTGACTTTGATTAGGTTTAGAGCAAGCATTTTACCCCTAGGCTACTAGCATTAGTAATTTTGACCACCTTTCTATCACTGACATGCACATTACTGAAAATAATCTTAACTGCCGATCAAGAAAGATGGCACCTTGGCTCATCTAACTCCTTTGACAAAATGAGCAACAGATTATCTTAAGATGTAAACGTAACTAAACAACACTGGATGGTACAATTTACTTTACAAGTTCATAATTACGCTCTTTGTATATTGTATTTATTATATGCTATATAGTGCAGGAGCGTCTATCTTAGCCTTTAGTTAGTCACCATTTCAATTAAATTAAATTCAATTTAGTTTAATTTATATAGTGCCAGATCATAAAAATATTTATCTCCAGGCACTTTACATAGAGAAACCCAACATTTCCACAATGAGCAAGTGCTTGGTGACAATAGAGAGGAAAAACTCCCTTTTAACATGGAGGAAACCTCCAGCAGAACCAGACTCAGAGTGGACAGTCATCTGCCTTGACCATTTCAGCTAAAAAAATAAAATAAAACAGAGTTATAGCAAACTGCTAGCAAAGTTCATTAGTAAGTTATTTGAGTTCCATGAGCTGTTGTAGCCACTCCTCTCTGCAGTGTGAAATTATGTAATTTGTAGTGATTTTGTAGATTCAACAGTGATTTTGACAAATATAGGACATCTCCATTGATGAGGGATCGGAATAGGGTGGGGGTCTGAGCAGTGGTGTGCCAGAGGAAAGCATGGTGCTCAGTGATGCAGGTGAGATGTCAGGAGTGCAGCAGAGCGAGCTTGGGCTGTCCAGCAGCTAGTGAAACACAGAAACTAAGACAAAAGACATTGACAAAATATGAACAACACACCTGTTATTTCAAGTGGTCCGGTGACACCAGGCTGTATGATTGGGGGGGAAGATGGAGCCAATGATTTGATTGGACCGATTCCGTGAGCCGATTGGATGACATCGAAAGATGGACAGAAAGATGGAGGCAGTGATTTGATTGGAGGGGGAAAGATGCAGGGAGCGATTTGATTGGTGCTAGAAAGATGGAGGCGGCTATGCGATCGGTGCTTGAAAGATGGAGGGGGCAATACAATTGGTGCTGTAAAGATGGAGGCAGCAATGTGATTGGAAGGGGTAAGATGGATCCGGGGAGGTCGTTGGACAAGAGGAACGGATGATTGCGCTGTGGGTATCGTCATTGCACAGACCCTGAGGTAGATGATTGTATTCATACAGGCCAGCTGAAGAAGAAAATGCAGTGAATGCAGTTGTCATCTTCATGAAGAGGGATGTTATAGAAGCCAGAGGTGAGGCCGATTGTGCTAAATAGTGCATTACCCCCCAGAGCGGCCAAACAATCAGATTGTAAGTTTATTTTTAGTTATTTTAAAACATCTTTTGCTGACCAAAGTGCTGTACAGTCACTGACAGAAGTCTTGTCGTATAAGGATATAGTAAGTTAAAATGGCATGTAAGTCAATCATTTGTTACAATAAATGTTTAATTTTATTGTTGAGGGCTTTAACATTAATAACTGGGTGCAAAATGAAACAGTCAAAAAGTGTCATGATGTTCACAGCTTGGGAAAGCCTATTACATCTGTTTTTGCAAAGACAAAAGTCTTGTTGTGTCTTTAAATGATTCAACCAATCACAGATTAGAGCTTCACCTGTGACAAATACTGTAATTAACACATTCCCAGATGTGTATAAAAAGAACCCCAGCACACCAGACCTTTATGTGATGTGCAACCTGGTCTCTACCAACATGCCAAAAATTCAACCACAGACCAAAGTGCTGATCATCAAGAACCTGAAGACCAAGTCTGCTGCAGAGGTGGCAGACATCTTCAGTGTATCCAAGCGTCAAGTGGAGAGGATAAAAAAAGCTTTGAAGAAACTGGTGACGTTCATGACAAGCCCTGGGTCAGGCAGATCCTGTAAGACAACTGTTGAGAGGAGCATTTGTTGCTTCGACAGTCCAGAGCCAGCCCGTTTTCAACTGCAGTGGAGCTACATAAGAACTGGTCACCAGAAACCCCTGTATCTACACGAACAGTGTGACGAATTCTCTCACGCAGTGGTCTCCATGGCCGGATTAGTGCTCATAAACCAGCATTATAGAGAAGACAATAAAAAAATTGTGTTGCATTTGCCAAGGCCCCCAGCTTGCAGAAAGGATAGACAGTGGAAAAATGGCACAAGGTTGATTTTTCTGATGAATCATCCATTGAACTACATCCCAATCGCTGTGAATACTGCAGGAGACCTCTTGGAACCAGCATGGACCCAAGATTCACCCAGAAAACAGTCAAATTTGGTGGTGGAAAAATCATGGTTTGGGGTTACATCCAGTATGGAGGTGTACGAGAAATCTGCAGCGTGGATGGCAACATCAACAGCCTGAAATATCAAGAAATTCTTGCTGCCCATTACATTCCAAACCACAAAAGTGAGAAAATTCTTCAGCAGGATGGTGCTCCTTCTCATACTTCAGCCTCCACATCAAAATTCCTCAAAGTGAAGCAGGTCAAGTTGCTCCAGGGTTGGCCAGCCCAGTCACCAGACATGAACATTATTGAGCATGTCTGGGGTAAGATGAAAGAGGAGGCTTGGAGGATGAAACCAAAGAATCCTGATGAACTCTGGGAGTCTTGCAAGACTGCTTTGTTTGCCATTCCAGATGACTTCATCAATAAATTATTTGAGTCATTGCCGAGATGTATGAATGCAGTCCTCCAAGCTTGTGGGAGTCATATACAATATTAATTATCTATCCCAAGGCGCAATTGGCTTTATGTTCTGATGATATTGTACCATGTTTGTGTATTCAAAATTATATATGATTTCTATTGTACATTATCATTTGTATGTGACAAGACTTTTGTCCAAACAAAATCTGACCTTTCTGTCCTAATTAAATGATAAAACTCAATGAATGATACAGTACTTTATTTTGGTATAATAAACATAATCTTTGCCTGTCATATAAGCCATTTCAGATTCCAATTGATCAACTACAAGTCAAGTTATTATTTGTTGTTCTTACAACTTGGATAAGCGACAAGACTTTTGTCAGGGACTGTACAGGGTGACTAAAAAATGGAGATAGAATTAAAACACAAACTTAGAATAATGCACAATTAAAATAGTAGTACCTATAAAAGTAAAAATGAAAGTAATAAAAGAGTAACAATAAAAGTTTCACAATAAAAGTGAAAAGGACACACGTGATTACAAAAGAGAAAGGAGAAGACAGTTAAGATGCAGGGAAGGCTAAGGAGAAAAGGTGGGTTTTGAGCCTTGATTTAAGAGGAGATAGATGGAGCATGTCTGATATCTTGGGGCAGACAATTCCACAGCTGGGATGTAATGAATGCATGGATTACTATTTCTGAGTCCTTGAGGGACAAAGCGAGTTCAAGGTGAGAAATCACTCTCAGTTGTTAAAAACTATTCTTGACAACAGAGCTTATCTGTCTTTTGAAGCAGAGCTGAGAGTGAAAGTTTTTAGCCTAGGGCTTGACAAGGGGGGGGGGCTAGTTTTTCCACAACTAGGGGTCTAGATGTAAGAGGACCTAAAGCGATGACCTTGGTTTTGTCGTCATTTAGCTGAAGAAAGTTGTTAGTCATCCAGGCCTTAATGTCCTCAAGGCAACCCAGTAACGACTGTATGGAGTTGCTAGTTTTCATGGGGAGGTACAGTTGTTTGTCATCTACATGAAAATGAAAAAAGATGTCGTATCTCCGGATAATGTCGCCAAGGGGAGCATGTACAGACAGAGCAGTGGACCCAGAATGGAACCTTGAGGGACCCTTATAGGACACAGGGGCTGAGGAAGAGGAGAATTGACCAATTGATAATGAAAAAGTTTCGTATTTGAGGTAGGAGCTGAACCAGAGCAATGCAGTCCCCTTAATGCCTACACAGTCTTCAAGACGAGACGAAAATGATGTTATGATCCACAGTATCGAATGCTGCTCTAAGATCCAATCAAACCAAGATTGCATTTTGACCTGAATTCAGCGTAAGAAACAGGTCCTTGGTTACTGTGAGCAACAGTATTCTAATGTTCTCGATTTTATCAATGAAAAATCTCAAAAATTTGTCACAAACATCATCATTTGTAAAAGGAGCTGGTGAGAGAGATGGGTTGATGATTGATTGAGTTTATGGTAGGAATCCAAATTTTGGGTTTGTTGTTAATAATATTAGGGAAATATTTGGCTCTGGCTACTTTGGCAAGTGCCTGAAAGGATAGTAGTGCAGATTTAAATCTTTCAAAGGAGACAGTAAGGCGGTCTTTCAAACATCTCCTTTCAGTTCTCCAGCAAGCCTGCCTAAGTGAGTGTGTAGCCTCATCTAACCAGGCCTGGGGTTTGAAAATTGGTTGTCTGTAGCTGAGAGGAGCCATTTGATCAAGAATGGTTAAGCAGGAGGCATGGCCAATTCATCTGGGATGGATGATGCAGATGCAGCTGAGGACATGGTTGTAGCCATGGCCTCACTAATAAAACGGTCAGAGAACTGAGCTGTAATAACAGAGTTTATGCAATAAGAATAGTAGCCAAGAGCTCTAACCAACTGCACAGGTTTAGAAATTATAAAGTTAAACAGAATGGGTTTATGGTCAGAGAATGAAGCATCTTTGATCATAATGTTACCAACAGAACAACCATATGACAAGATAAGGTCAAGGGTATGACCCAATATGCGGGTGGGTTGATCAATGTGTTGGGTGAAGCCAAATGCATCCAAAATATCACAAAACTTCTTTACCATGGGTCTATCTGGGCAGCAGACATGAATATTAAAATCACCCAATACTAATAACTGATCATGCCATGACACAAAATAAGAGAGAAGGACTGAGAATTCTGCAAAAAAGTCCTTATCTGGCTTGGAAGGTCTGTAAATCAGCACACACACAAGTGGGTCAGTTTTAGATTCCACGCATCATTGCAATTCAAAAGTGGAATAAGCCTCTAAAAGAAGTGACTGGATTTTCAAGGCATCTTTTCAACCAGAGCTACACCACCTCTTCCAACATGCTTTGGTGTACTAATAAAGGAGCAGTTTGTAGGGCACAGTTCACCAAAGGCAGAGGACTCACCAACTCTGGCAGCAATCCAAGCCTCTGTTAAAAACAATAAGTCCAAGTCATGATGGGAGCAAAAGTCATTCATTATAAAAGTCTTCCTCAACACCGACCTGTAAAAAACATTAAAAGCGATAAAAATAATCCAAACCTTCAGAAGATCAAGAAGATAAACTGAAGTTGTTTTACTGTTGACGCCATCTCTCAGACAGCAGGAACCCCTGACGTATGTGTGTATACGTACTTTTTTAAAAAACTTTTTAAAACTTTTTTAAGTTTTGAGTCCTGACCAGTGCACCAGATTGGTACGGGAGCGGGTGGGCATCCTTAATTGTACGGGCATTGAGCCAATGGAAATCTTAAGTTTCCATTCTTTTTCCACACAAGAATCAAAGGCAAGGCAAACTCACTTGCTGACTTTCTAAAGATTCCTCTTCCCTCCATCTCATTCAATACAACTTTAAGTTTCTAAGTGAGCAGGGGGGATGCGTCTGTATGGCAGTCTGAATTGTCTCTCATCCACAAGGTGAATCCTATGAACAAAATCCTTCACTACACCACAGTCAAGGCGATCTGTTGAGATGATGTCAGAGTACCTCAACAGGAGCTTGCACATTTCGTTCCTCCATTGATCAGACACTTTACACAAGTTGCGATCCAAGTCACTAAGGCCATGCTGTACATCAGAAATGTTGGGCACCAGGTCAACGTGACACATTGCCTGTTACACTTCACATGAGCACTGTTCACATCCATATCCTCAAGAGCTAGGCATTGATAAACACCAGCTACTGTCATATATATGTATATATATATATATATATATAAAATAATCTCCTTCTCACCCTCCTGGGTGGTATCTGTGTGTGTTACTATCAAGCTCAGATCCTCTACCAGAGGCCTGGGAGTTTGAGGGTTCTGCGCCGTATCTTAGCTGTTCCTAGGACTGCGCTCTTCTGGACTGAGGGTCACTGCCCCAAGTTCTCCTACTACCATGGGGACTACACTTGCCTTGACCTTCCACTTCTGTTCTAGCTGTTCTTTCAGCCCTTGGTACTTTTCAACCTTTTCATGTTCCTTCTTTCTGATGTTGGCGTCAGCTGGTATCACCACATCTATCACCACTGCCTTTGTCCACCACCACTATGTCCGGTTGGTTATCCAGGGGCTGTTTGTCAGTCTGGAAGCTGACAAACATATATATACACATAAAATAATCACCAACTGTTATTCATTCTTCACAGCTGTTAAACTGATCTCAAAAGATGTTAACCTGAACATTCTATGGCTAATGGTCATTTTAAATAGCTAGCGTTAAGTTGTAACATATGATATGGAGACAGAAGTTAAAAACAGTTATATTATTAACCTGCTTAAATCTCTATATACCCATAAAGAGATTTATATAGTTTGGCAGCAATTACAAAGTAAGTAGGTAGATATTATACAGGTAAATAAAAGGAACTCAAATTTCAACCTACCGCAAACATCACTGGCAACTCCTATTTAATATTCATTTTTACCATTTCTTCAATTGCATCAGCAACACATGATGTGTGATGACCCTTATTCCAGATTTCAACACATTTTGACATTGCACTCCTATATAATTTTCTGAAAACACCCTGCGAAGCAACCTTATCATGACCTGTCATGGCAATGAGATTCAAAGTGTGTGCAGCAGTGACACGTGATTCCAGTGAAACTTCTGTGATGAGCCATCCATATGTCTGCTGTTGTGCACAAATTTTGAACACCATGAAAAGTTTCAATTACTGCCTCCTTTATTTTTTGAAATTCTTTGTCAATGTGTGACATTAGTGACATCAGTCATCTTACAGAATAAGGTGTGTTCCACTATTGAAAAGGGGACTTCATTCAACACCATCATCTCTCATCTCGTCGATAAACTGTGCATGAACTTAGAAGGCTTCCTCTATAAAAGAGAGAGAGAGAGAGACCACATATTACTAACACAGAACTTGTTTTCATGTGAGAATGAAAAAAAACTACTGCATAGGTTTTCATGGTCATTTGACCATGCTGCTTGACCTCTTTGGGGCTGATGCTACCAGTGCTGCTGACCACAGTGTCACAGGACAGGTGGTGGGCATTTGTCTTCAATCTCACCGGCCATCCACAACCTCATAAATGAGCCTGCAGTGCATATTACTCTGAGGTCAACCATAGTTACAGTGGTTAGCAGAACCCAAAGTAGGGGATGCTGCCGCCCACCATCACTGGGTTGCTCAGCTCGGCCCACTGTGGCTGAACAGCTGATTCACCTAAAGTATCCTTATTCAACTTTTCATCTAGTCACATTCATTTTGAAGATGACATGACACTAGCATCGTGAATAATTTCCATTGTCACCATTTTCCATGGTGACAATGCTACACAGGTGGAACAGAACAGACAAGTGGTACCAACAACTGAGATCTCTAGGGTATCTAGGAAAGATTCCAGGAAATGAATGAAGTAAATGAAATGTCCCCTGAAGGCATGGAAACAAGACTGTGTGTGTGTGTGTGTGTGTGTGTGTAGTTATCATTAATCAGAAGACATTGGGGGTTTTCACTCTTTCGATTATGGTCTCCCTGCATGTCATGTACCTACCCCATAGTATTTTGGTGAAGATTAGGAAGTGTAGCCTTCTCCATTTTTCATGCCCCTCCCCTGTGGGGAGGCTTATTCAGGGTGGGTTTTAGAAGCAAAATCACAGGCCCTCTTAGTTTTTCCCTGGCCCATGGACAGAGCTGGGGGGCAGTTGCTGTGTTGCCATGCCACAGGTAGAAGTACCCTTCTGGCTCTGTATTTGGGGCAGCTAGTGAAAGAGCTGGCTCCATGTTAGCCTTGTGTCAGCAACGGCTGGCATGCAAAGCTAAATACTATTGGTGCCCATACCCATACCCATTGGTGGGGGTACTGGGCAAATACGGGCAAGGGCACTGAGTCGAGGCTTGTGGCGCATAGCTATCTGGTGCTGCTGGATGCTTCAGGATAGATAGTAGTGTTGAGGGGGAATGGTGTCAGCAATTGCTGGCATTGCCCTCACATGACCCTGTATATCAACCTTCTGGGACTGAAGGCAGTCCACCAGGACCATCGCCATTCTCTCCCACATCTTCACAGCTGACATGCTGGTATAAGCAGACAATGCAGCCACTGCAGCATACTTCAGCAGACAGGGCATTTTTTGTTTCCCCTGGCTTCTGCTGATTGGCACATCAACTGTGGCATACCCCACATGTGCCAGGTGTTGACAGTCTAATAGCAGATCAGATGTCTACAGGGGGACCAGACTCAGGAGGCTGAGGTCTTCACCTGGAGGTTGTCACAGGGCTCTTGGTCTGATACGAACAGGCAGTACCAAACCTGTTCACATTACAGTACTCCACCCACTGTTCTCTGTTCTTCTCCCTGGGGAGGTACAATCTTCCATTCACTGTGAACGTTATGCCCGCCCTCACATCACGTCACACATCCCCTACACCCTGTTCAAATGTGAGCAGCATGTCTCTTCTCTGACAACTTTCCTATATATCAGACAGGACTGCAAAAAGTACACGTATTTGCTCTAATAATTTACTGTGTATTTTGCATAAGTCAGCTAGTTTGAATGTTGGAGCTTATTCATCATCATGTGTTTCTTCAATTAAAGTAAACAGTTTAACATAGGCAAGACTATGAAGGTGAGCTTCATCATCATTATTACTGACAATAGCAGTTTGTCTTGCTCTCTTGTATAGTTTTGTTAGGCAAGTAAGATGATACTTTCCTTCCAGGGCAATCATATCACCAGTATTTACAAGCAACTATGTCTTCCAACAGTATGGCATATTTGTGAAGACTGGCATCCATCTGTTTTGTTGCTACTTCGTGTAGTTTTTCAGATTCAACAGTTTCATTGCAAAAGAAGCATACATGCTGCTTGTTTGTACTGGCTTGCTGTCAGCTGAAAATGTATCCTGAAAACCTGTGCCCTCATTTTGTCTCCCAAGATCAATTCACATGGGAAAAAAACAAGTTGTTTGAACTGCAGAAGATCATTAGCTAATGACTCATAACCAGCACCAGGAAGTTTCCCATGTCAATGGGACACCACTGTGTTCTGCTTTTGACATAGGTAGTGATATCTTGGGGTACTGTACATATCAGAAAAGAGTTTCCTATGCACAGAAACATGAAAATACATATATAATTTACATTTCTATCACATTTAGATCCTGAGATACATCTGTTTCTAATTTCATGCATAGACATTTCTACCAGATGATCCCAGACATCAAACTGAGAATACCATGCTTTTTCATGCTTTTTCATTCTGTGCATCATTGTTATGCTTAATGGCCCTACTATAGGAAATGAAAAAAGAAATCAATGTGAGTGAATCATTAATTGGTGCCACTCTCAGTTTAAAATGAATGTTCACTGGTCTCCATGAAGAGAGCTGCTTTGTGGGAATGGGGAGTTGTGGGAGAAGGGGGAGAGGGGCTGGGGATTCAGCAGCTATAGCCATGCATCTAACAGTGCAACTAATACCATAAGTTGGCTAATTAAATCACACCAGTAGTTGCTTCCAAATAAAACACATTTCATTCATAATATTGTGAATCCAAGCCTATAATGTCACAATTAACTTTTCTGGGGTTGTGTGGAAAAAAGCAGAGACAAAACTATACAAAACATATCTGATATGGTTCTTTGACCTCCCTGGTTTCATGACCCGGGTGAAAACTACCCAGAATGCCAAGCAGTGAATGTCTGAGAGCTCTACCGAAGCAAGTGTGAACGGAAAGAGGACTGAGACCCATCACAGCTTAAGTGGACCAAAAAGAGAACCCAGTCCTCTTTTACAATGTAAAAGAGGTGTGAAACACAGGTGTGAATAGATTTCATAGACAATAAAATAGATTTATGTCTCAACATTTACCAAGATTTCTTGATATAGCATTTTTACATTATGATCTGATGTCACCTTTCTGATGAGCAGAGTGAAAATGACAATGGCCAAGAAAGAGCAACTTCAAACCATATATTTAGACACTTATCCAAAGTGACTTTCAAGTGGAGGACATGTAGGACCCATACGGGCAGAAACAACATACGGAAGTGCAGGGTGCGAGGGCCCATAAACACTGGCTTGCGGTTTTATATATATATATTTTTATTTTATTTCTTATTGGTCAGATGAGGGGCGTAGCCTACTGAGGCAGGCTGCCATAGTCTCGGTAATTAATGGTAAACTGTGATGGAATAAATAAAATAAACTTTTTGGCTACCCCGGGCTGAAGCCCTGCTAAAAAATTGGCTGGTGACACCAATGCAGCTATTATTTGCTATTATTTATAGTAGTAACACATGCAAAAACTTCATTTAAATGGGGCGGTTTCCACCATATTTGCACCTGTTATCAATTGCATGAGCAATCTTAGCAATCACCCACAACATGCAATTGAATAGTGCAGGCAATCTGATAGCCCACACAAACAATTTTGCACCCCTTATCTGGGATCTTAGTAAATCAGGTCCATAGTGTTATTATATATGTAAATATGTCCATGATTTTCACTTTGAATGCTTTGAATTTATATTTGCACTTCATTGTTTTTGTCTTATTAATTTTCTGATTTCTCTTGTCATCTGTGTCTCTTGTGTGTCCAGAAGCAGTGGTTATAGCCTTTGTTGTCTGCTGGTTGCCCTATCATGCTCGCCGCCTCATGTTTTGCTACATCTCCTATTGGCCTGAGTAAGTAATGTTTTTATTTATTTATTTATTTATTTGCATTCTCTAGATGGAGCCTCAAGGGGGCTTCTAGAAGGTTGTGTGCTCACTTAAGCCTTATTTTGTGTTTTCAAGTTTAGGTTTGAAAAAATATCTTTTGCTTTTTTATTGGAACACAGCTTCACAGTATCACAGTATCCTCAGAAACAACTATTTTCATACAACAAAGGAGATTTTCACCATTTAAGTAAATTCTGAAGGTCTCCAAAAAAAAGCATCGTTTGTGGTGTTACGGGCAAATTTGAACAGGCAGAGAATAGTAGCAATTGTATGCATCACTTAAAATCTGTGAAATGCTCTGAAGATTAAATATGGTTCATTTGCCCTGACACACACACACACACACACACTCACACACCACCCTACCCACCCTTCTCCAATGCCAACTGCAGAATATTGATACATTTTCACCAAAACTTAGCATAGGCATCCATAAATCCCCTCCCCTGTCACCCTCAGCACCAGCTACCCCCAGGGCTGTGTGCTGAGCCAACTCCTGTTCACCCTACTCACACACAACTGCTCAACAAAACATCCGAGCTGTCTCTTTGATTGTGAAGTTAGTGGACCATACAGCTGTGGTTGGATGCATCCTCAACGACAATGAGTTTGATTACAGGTAGGAGGTGGAACAGCTGGAGGGTTGGTGCAGAGAAAACAACCTATGCATCAACATAAAGGAGACCAAGGAGATGATTGTGGACTTCAGAAAGGGCAGACATCCCCCCCTCCTCCCCTGCACATCGGAGGGACAGCAGTGGAAGTGGTCTCCAGTTTCAGGTACCTGGGCATCAACATAACAGAGAACCTCACCTGGAGCAGCAACCCTTCCTGCCTGATCTATTTTCTCAGGGGGCTGAGGTGTGCTGGACTGGGGAGCTCAATCCTGACATCTTTTTACAGATGTGTGGTGGAGAGTGTCCTGTGCTCCTGCATCTCCGTGTGGCACGGCAGCCGCTCTGTGGCAGAAAAGAACGCTCTGCAGAGGGTGGTGAAGGCTGCACAGAGAACTATCCACTAGATGTACTATGTACAGATGTAACTATACCTCCAGATGCAGGAAAAGGTATTCCTGCATCATGAAAGATCCCACCCATCCCACAGTCGAACTGTTTGTCCCTCTCCCCTCAGGCAGGAGGCTGCGGAGCAAAAAGGGCAGGACCACCAGACTGAGGAACAGCTTCTTCCCAGAAGCTATGAGACCTCTGTATCTCCTTCTGCTATACCCTCCCCCTTCACACACACATACATTGCAATGCAGCTGTTTGCACAGACTTTTGACTACTTTGCACAATATGTGACTACCTTGCACAATATGTCACCTTTGAACCTTTGCACACTGCCTCAAATAAGGCCTAGACAATCATAGTGTTGCTGCTATTTCTTGTATATACTGTTGTTATTCATTGCTGGATGTTCATACTGTATATATATTTTATATTTTATTACACTGTTGGTTTTATTTTTATATTAATACTTACTTAGTTTATGTTATTTATTCTTATTCTACCTTATTGGGCTTTTACCAGGACCAGAGAATCCAACTTCGTTCACCACATGTTTCTAGCATGTGATGCAATGACATTAAGGCTCCTTGTATCCTTGAAATAGGGCTTGGGTGAGTAACATCAGTCAAGATAAGCCAGAGATTCACTGTATATGAGGCTATTGATCATATCTTTCTTCATGAGATTGATATTTAGGACAGAGAAAGTGAAAAGAAGTGAAACTGAGTAGGATGTGTCTGACATAGATGTCCAATATGACCCTGAACAAGAAAACATATCTGATGTAGAGGAGGACCCGGATGTCACTGATGTTCTACATTGGGTGACCCTTATGAAACCCAAAGCACAAACAGAGAACATCATCAAAACAACACAGGGGCCTAGTAGATATGCTGTGTCACATGCCCAAAACATCAAGACACCATCACTTGAGAAGATCCTGCTTGAGATGACTAACATGGAAAGGAGGAGGGTGTTTGGCAATAGCTGGACAGAGACTGACAAAACACAGGTGGATGCTTACATGGGGCTGTTGCTTCTTGCTGGGGTGTTAGGATCCTCTAATGAGGCTACTGCCAGCTTAAACTATTATTATTAGTAATTAGTGATGCAGTGCTACGCATTACAAACTATTGCCCCATAGCAAAGCTATGGGTCAATTGTGGATATTGTTCTTCTACGTGTCCCTTCTTATTATTAGTGATGCTGTGATTCGCAGCCCATTATTGACTTCTCTATAGCAAAGCTATAGGGGTCACTAGGGGTCATTGTTATTGCTCATGTCCGTTTTTATTAGTGATGCAGTGCTACGCATTGCAAATTATGGCCCGATGGCAAAGCTATGCATTGAAGGACTGTTGTTTGCATTGAAGAACTATTCTTCTACGTGTTTTTTCTTCTCTTTATTATTAGTGATGCAGTGCCACGCATTGCAAACTATTGTTCTTCCCTCTGTTCTTTCTTATTAGTGATGCAGTTCTTTGCATTGCAAACTTTTGTTCTCCTACATGTTTTTTTCTTCTTTTTATTATTATTAGTGGGGCTGTGCAAAGCACTGTTATTGCTCGCGTCTCTTTTTATTTGTGGGGCTGTGCTTTGCAGCTCACTATTGACCCCTATAGTTTTGCTATAGAGGGGTCAATAGTGGGCTGTGTTTCACAGCCTACTATTGTTATTGCTCGCGTCTCTTTTTATTATTAGTGATGCAGTGCTTCGCATTGCAAACTATTGTTCTTCTACATGTTTCAACTTCTTTTTATTAGTGATGCAGTGCTACGGATTGCAAACTATTGCCCCATAGCTTTGCTATGGGGCAATAGTTTGCAATGCGAAGCACTAGGGTCCCATGTTAATCCAGCGATGGTTTGAAGGAGAAAAGCAGAACTGTCAGTTGTTGTTCAACTCGCTCTAATTTCCACATATTTGATAATTCTAAAAAAAAATTTGTGGATATCTGCTTTACCTTTTGAATAAATAGCAGTAGTTCAAGGTGTACTCCTAAGGCAATTTTTGCTTGTGTGAACACTGATTACAAGAACCACACACCTATGTCCTTTATATAGGCCATGATTGCTATTGAAATGAATAGCTAGACAGCCTAGACACACTTGACTTCAAAGCAACAAGTAGGGAGATCAAATAACAGCTATGATGATGGGTTTTCAGATAAGAATAAAACTAGATAAACTAGATATTTTTATTATTTTGGCACACACATATACTTCAACACACTTGAACACACACACACGCACACACACACACACTGTGTTGTTTTCATGCCTTCAGGGGACATTTCATTGACTTAACCTTTATCTAAACCTGACCCCAACCTTGACCAGGCAAGGATAAGCAAAGTGAAATTTTGGCGATGCAAGTCACCAAAATTTCATCATTAGATCATTGCAGGTCACCAAAACAGGAAATTTTGGCAACATTAGTCATCATAGCATCGTAGCATCATAGCATGGTAGCATCATAGCAAGTCACACATGCACATAGTACAGTACAGCAATAGCGACTGCTATGGCCACTACATCACTCTCGCGATTTCCCGCAAGGGAATTGTCTACATAGGGATGCAGTGCTAAACACAGCAAACTATTGTTCTTCTGATCACATATACAAATGATATATCAAAACATGCATCTTGGTCAGACTAATTTTTCATGACATAATTTGCAAATAAGTGCACCAAATCCTCCCCATTGGAAATTAATGTGATTAGATGAAAAATTGGATAAAGGGATAAAGCACATGGATAAAGTACAAAACAAGATGATGAAAATTTCTGTTCTATGATTACAGATTATAGATAAGCACACGCTCTAACCTGTGCCTGTATCCAAGAGAGAGAGAGAGAGAAAGAGAGAGATTTTGTATGTGCATATGTGTGCATGTATGTTTGTCAATCATGTGATCATGTAGTCCACGAATTAATCAGCCATCTGATTTAACAATAAGCCTTGGATACAGATGACACGTTTCCAGGAGGACTCAGTTGTGATTGTTGGGATTGAACAGTTGTGTGAGCATCTGTGCCAGGGATTTAAATACCCTTTTCTGCGTCTGCTCGTCCCCTTTGATCACATCAGAGGTAAGACTACATTTTATTTTTTATAGCTAACAGATATTAGCATACTGAAATTGTAAAAGCAAAATGAGATTACTGAAGCTATATAGTGTTCTGTCGTTATTCTGGAAACGTATTTAATTATTTATGGTTGGTGTGTTTATATAAACGCATATTAAGCCGCGGTAAAAGCTAACACAGTGACTGTGCTTTTTCTATATAAAAATATTGAGCCAGGCCAAAAGCTAACAGTGCTAACTGTGGTAATATGAATACATCCTTAACAAAAGTGAAATTATTGAAGCTAGATATTACACTCTGGTGATTTTACGGTTGGTTTGTTTCTATACAGAACATTAAGCCTAAAAAGTTAATGATGCTAACTGCCTTTAGATGGAGCTAAGCTAACGGCACGAACAGCCGCCATTGCTCTCACCTACCGCTAACAGCCTGAACTGTACTGGCAAGCAGAAATCTTAAACAAAATTCAGATCATTGAAGATAGAGATTACTCTCAAGACCATTATAGGTGAAAGCTATATATATTTATATATCTATTCAGACTATAGTATTATATTCTTCTTCTGTCCAGGGAAAACTACATTTCTCCTTGTGTTTGTTTGTTTGTGATAAACTGTGATTAAATGTCTCTGTATGGATGTAGAAAGATATTCTATTTAAATGTAATATATAATTTAAGAACCTACATTGATTAAACAGAAAAGCGAGCATTTTCATACATGACTACTTTGAGTTTTAGTGTACATTTAATGTATATTTTGCTGATAAAATCCTGAACAAGTTAGTAGTATTACTTGTGGTTGTATATTTAAAGTGTTAATGTGATTCTTTGTCTTGAGGAAAAAATAGTTTACCAATAAAAGTCAGCAGGGCCTGCTCTGTTCTCTCACAAACACACATTACAAAAAGTAGACATGTTTAACATGTTATCCTGTTGGCTTGTTGCTTACACCAACTCTAAGGTTTCTTTGATTGTGATTGAAGGTTTTGAACATCATCAGTAGTGATAAGAAGGTATGCTTGTGCATGCATGTGAAAAAATGCGTGTACATGTGTGATTGACAGGCTAGTGTGTGTGATTGACAGGCGTGTGCGTGTGGGGAAAAATGTGCGTACATGTGTGATTGACAGATGTGTGTGCGTGGGTTTGTGACATGGGGAAAAATTGGGCGTACATGTGTGATTGACAGGTGTGTGTGATGAGGGTAATAAAACAAATGAATAAGAAAACTCCTCCTTAAACAGGCGTGTTTTAAGATGCGTAGAGGATATAAGTGGTTGTGCTCAAGCTTGTAGACAGAACCATCATCTCGATTTGGAGCAACTGTGTGTCTTTTAACCTCTACAACGATGACCACCACCGCCACTGCTACGATGCTGACCGGGAGACAAGCTTCCTATGAGCCATCTGATGTGACAGGTAAATGGGCGTGTATTGGATTTTGTGACCCACCTGTGGATGTGCCTCCTCCTAAAAAGAGATGAGGGATGTGCCTTCTCAATGCAACGGATGCATCTGATATAGAGAGGGGTTTTGTTGGACGTAATGGGTACGTTTATTCTGCAAAATATAACGACGGACGAGTAACTCTTTCAGTAGCTATACGCAGCGTGGCAACTGATGAAACGTTAAGCGGTAGTTTTTCTGTGAAAGACTGGCAACTGTTTTGTTCAGCCGTGTGTGCGGACCTCGATTTTCAGGGTTTTCCTGAAGCAGTCTACGTATCGTAGTGGACTAGCGCAACAGGCCCTGAGTTATATCGATTGGACGCTGACCGCTTCTTTAAACAGCCAGACGATTTTTATCTATTTAAGCGTGTGTGAAGATAAAGAAAAAGTTATAGTGGAAAGAGGCCATGAAAACTGGCAGTCACACCCTTATCCCCGTAATCTTAAAGAATATGATTCATGGTTTGAAACATTTTTTTTTATTTAGTGGTGTGACTGGGGAGGTATGCAAAAACTGTTTAGCAGCATTGACAACTGCGTTAAAAAAAGGCAGAGTCACCGCGGCCTATGAGGGTATTAGAAAATGTCTTCTTTTTGATGATATATCGTCTGCTGCGAACACTGGCATCTCTTCTACCATGTATAGACCGAAAATCATCAGACACTTTGACCAATAAATAGGTATATCATGTTATTTTTGTGTATACATCTCTATAATATACATTAATATACATTTCTAATAATAGTTTTGCCTGAAAAAAATTCAATGAAGTTGTATTTCTTTATTCTAGAGACCATAGCCAACATGCATACAGAGGAACCGCTCTCTCGATTGTCTCCGCCTTCTTCACCTTCTTCACCTGGACCTGCTCTGGCGATCATGTCCTCTTCTACCTCATATGATCAAAAAAAAAGAGCCTGAAAACTGGGAAGACGAATATGATGACGACGATCTAGCGGCATGGCTGATGGTGGTAGAGAGCATCCAGGTGCCAGTGTTGTACCTCCTAGACCGAGTTATGACGGAGTGTTGGAAGGAGGACTGTTGCGGATGTGTAATTATGCACCCTAGTCAGAAACACCATGATTGTCTGTGGACGTATTCTGATGACTACCCCCAACTCAACTTTGATAGAGTTGTAGGTAAACTGTGGGGCGGCCGTTTCACTCCTGCTATTCAGATATTTTTGTGGTCAAACAACATTAACGTCTCTGATGCCAGGGTCCACGATGCTGTAGAGTGCTTTTTATATGCTTTGAAAAATTATGTTATGTGGGTTATTAAATAAAAACAGTTGAATCTATATATGGTGTTCATTAGGTGTTCATTCATCATCATGGATAGCACACTGTATAAGATATATTATGACCCTGCTCACCCTGGTGGGCTAGGAAGCATCCACAAGCTACGCCAAGCGGTCAGGGACTGTACAGGTGTAACACCATCTTTAGCGGAGGTTAAACATTTTTTGCTAGGGCAGGATGTATATACACTTCATGCTAATGCATCTTTACATTTCCCTAGAAACAGAGTTTTGGTTAACGGTATAAACAAACAATTTCAAGCTGATCTTGTTGATTTGAGTGAATATTTTGATATATATGTGACTATATATATATATATATATATATATATATATATATATATATATATATATATATATATATATATATATAATATGCATGGGTCAGATGTCTTAAAAACAAATCAGGCGTATCCGTTACAAAGGCATTTAGCGACATATTGAGGGAAGGACGTAGACCATTTAAACTTCAAACAGACGCAGGAACAGAGTTTTACAATAGACATTTTCAGCAATTAATGGATGAATATAAAATTAATCATTTCTCAACATCAAACGAGTGCAAGGCCAGCGTGGGGGAGCGATTCAACAGGACTTTTAAAACCCGTAACAGGGGTTATCTGATAACAGATAGTGGTCCACTGGAGTTTTACATATCACCTAGCGGCGAGGATTATCTGGATTTAAACGACACGTACTTGTATACCCGTGTAAAAATCACCAACACAGACGGTTCAAACATTGCTAATGATGCCGACGTAGGTTTTATTAATTACCCAGATTGCACTTTTTTTTCACAAGAGGATATAATGCTGGGAGACCGTCTTATAACACAATCTTTGAACACGTATCCATACCGTGGAATACTAGAGTGTCTACTTAATTATACAGAAGATACGTTGGATACAAAGTTTAGCACTGGACTGTTTTGTAAGGAGACAGGAAGTCACGTGGACGATGTATCAATAGAAGGTGACAATCATGGGCTGGTAAAAAGAGGACGATTTACAGGAAACAGTCGTATTGTGGAGCTGATTGCCCCTATACACGCAGATTTGTTTTTTATAGAGAAGTTAATGCTAAAC
Source organism: Polydactylus sextarius (assembly GCA_016801845.1). NCBI lineage: Eukaryota > Metazoa > Chordata > Actinopteri > Polynemidae > Polydactylus > Polydactylus sextarius. The sequence goes on from CM028909.1 coordinate 26,323,659, forward strand.
AGCATTGATATTTCTCTCAAGTTTATCAGATTAAAAGACGAATTTGCGTTGATGAGTGGCCCTAATGCTCAATACCGTATTAAGATTGTGTCGGCCAGTGTATTTGTAAAAAAGGTCTCTATTGCACCGCCTGTCAGATTGGCGCACAGTAGAGCTTTACAACACACCAATGCAAAATATGCCATAGACAGAGTGACCTTAAAAACCTTTTCTATTCCTGCTGGGACAAGAGTGTGCAATCAAGAAAATCTTTACATTGGACAAATACCCAAATTTCTGGTAATAGGATTTGTAGATAACGAAGCGTATACAGGAAATTATGCACATAACCCCTTTACTTTCGGACATTACGACACAGAGTTTATAAGCGTGTACGCTGACGGTCAACCTTTTCCGGCAAAACCTTTTCAACCATATTTTTCTAGAGGACAATACGCAAGAGAATATCATCAGCTAATACAAACCACGGGACGACACTTAAAAGACAGATCGCTGGCCATCACACGACAGGATTTTGGTACCGGCTACAGCTTATTTTGTTTAAACCTGGAACCTGACGAGGGTTGTTCAGGAAATGTATCACTGATCAAAACGGGTAATGTGAGATTGGAGGTTCGTTTTAGAGCACTGCTACCCCGTACTGTTACTCTTGTATGTTATGCTGTTTTTGATTCTGTAATTGAGATATCGAACAAGAGGCAGATACTTCTTGACTATTACTAAGGGAAAAGGGAAACTATGAATACTATAGAGATGATCGGTGTAATTAAAAAAATAACCATTAAAGATACAGATTTTGTTGGAGTTTTAGCCTCTGATATGCTCCCTAAGAACAAGATTTGTAAATTACCCGCCATGTTAATTGTAAAGACTCATCCCTCACACATGCCTGGTGAACACTGGCTGGCTAGTTATATAACAAAACATAACCAAGGCTATTTTTTTTTGACAGTTTCGGTAACCCCTCCAATTGTGACAAATTCCCAACATCGATAAATGATTTTTTAGTAAAGAATTGTGTAAATGTATTTTATTCTACAAAACAAGTTCAGAATAACTTTACAACAGCATGTGGTCAGTATTGTATTTTCTTTTTATATCACATCCAAAAAGGATTACCTTATGCTAAGGTGATTAAGATGTATGGATCTAATCTTGTTAATAATGATGCTATGGTATGCCGCTTTGTTAACAGAATAAAACCCGGTGCGTGTAAAGATCACATTTTTACTTGTGTGTAATGTGGAAAATGATTTGAAAAACATTATAACATTACAAATAAAAAACAGCATGAGACCTCATGTTATAATCCAACAGCGTTTTTATTTTACACATACATTGAATAAAAAATGTGATAAATCACATTTTTTTTCTTTTTGTTAAAGTTTTATAGTGCATAAACATAAGGTTAGGTAAGACAAGGTTAGTCGTTACAAGACTCATACAAGCATAAAAAACAATTTTACATTCAATAAAAATTTATGCTGTATGTATACAAAAATAGACAGTTATTCATTACAAGACTCATGCAAACACAAAAACCAATTTTACATTCAATAAAAATTTTATGCTGTATGTAAACAAACATAAAAAAAACTTAGTCACAAAACCATAATCTTTCATAAAAAAAAAAATAAAAAAATAAAAAATATGATAAAAAAAGTGATTTAGTATGTTAAACAGAAATATAAAAATGAAAAGTTTAGCCACGACTTGTCTTCCGTACGGGGTGACCTCTGTCGTCTATGCCTGTGTGTTTGGTGTGCTAAACAGTGGTATGTCATTTAATAATGTTTTTCTTTTTTTAGAACTAGATACAACAGGTGTCCCAATACTTGCTGTACCAACCCCTTCTTTATGTATGACAATTGCATGACGCACATGGGTGTTAGGTACAGCAGACATAGGCACATTCAGACTAGCCAGTGTTTTTAAAAAAAACATTCCATCCTACGGGTCTTGACGAGTCTGATACTTTGTGTAAACTAGTGCCATTTTTTACTAAATCAAATAAGTGAGAACCTTTAACAAACATGATCATCAATAACTATTTCACCTTGGTCGTTCCACGATATTGCATTTTTTCCATTTAGTTAATGCCTCTAAAATGTGTTCGGCGTTTCTTTTACTTCTTTTAGGCATGTGCCTTAAAACTTCTTCCAATACCTCTCTGGCACCCCCACCGTTTTCAGACGCTATATGCGGGTTATATCTATTAGCTGATGCATTATCAGTGTTGCTATCGGGTAGAGTTAAAGTTAGTACAACTTTTTCACGCTCTCCCTGCTTAACTAGAGAGAGGTAACGCTGCAGAATGTGTTGATAGTTTTTTTTCTTGTGCGATGAATTAATACTTTTGTTGGCTATGAGCCTGACTACTGCTCTCTTCTTTTTTAATTGTTTGTATTGCTTGTCTGTCAAAGGAATGTTACCTCTTAACACATTAAGAGCTATTTCACACAGTGCACTAATGAAGTCAGTACTGGTGTTACATACGATAATGTGTTGCATGCTGGGCTTGGATTTATATAACAACTCTAGCAGAGCCAGGTTTCTTTGCATACGTATCGACATTGCTACCCCCTGTGATGTCTTTTCGAGACATACACAACAAAATGATCCGATAGCAAATTTGTTCTGCGTCTCAAATGATCGGGCGTTGTTGCTTTATAATCAATAAGTAAATAGCCGTAGGCGTGGCCGGTGGCATCAATTAATGATTCTAAAAAATGTTTGCTGTTACCCGGAAACATCTGTCTACCAAGTAAAGTAACCTGGTATTTATCTCTAGGATTTTTAAACAACACTAGATAATTAGTATTTAAACTAATGGTGCGACTAGCTTTTCCTAGAATAAAAAGATTTTGCACTAGGTATATACAACTTAGATTTCTATGATGAACATATTTAGTAAACACATTTTGCACTTCAATATTGTTACTGGAAATCTTCCTCGGGTAATCTGTAATCTGAAATCTTCCTCGGATAGACCACACACGTCACCGTCATTTATTTCGTCGGTCAGGTCTCCCAGGTAAGCACCTAAAGGAGGGACCCAGTCACCGGGATGTGAAGTAAAAACGATGCTGTCTGTGTCACAGTACAATACATGGTTATGCAACTTGTCTAACAGGTCATACAGCATGAGTCTAGTGTGAGCCGTTGTCATGGCCCCTATAAAGACGTTTACGTCTTTTATCCGCGAAGCTGTACCATTCGCATAGCGCCACTGAACCATAGCTACGTCATCAGAGATGAAGCAGAACTGGTGCACATCATAATGATCGCTAAACATCAGCTGTGTAAACCGTTCCGGTTCTGTAATCAGTTCACATGAGGGCATGTTAGGCCTCATGCTAAACCTGCCCCACAACGAGTTCAGAAGAAGTTTGTTACAACTCCTTACTGCCTTGTTGACACGAATTTTGTTGGGGTCAAGCTTGATGCCCTCGTGGCGGAAGTAGTCGTCAATGTATTTCTGTTGCTCTTCAGGTGTTTTGACATGGCCTGGGTAACCTGATGCCTCCTGCTTACATTTCAGAAACGTTTTCACATATTTCTTAAACAGCATGTCTGTCTTGGTAGGAAAGTGCCACACTTCTTTAATGACGACAATCATGTACCCTTTTTCAACTGCTTTTTGAAGCTCAAACGATACCCACACACCTGACAACTATTTGTCTTTGTCACTGTGAGTACATGCACGCCTGTCATGGCACCTGTATGGGAGGATGGGATGGTACAACCCACAACCCGCGGTAAGACGGTGCACTTAATAAACTCAAAGTAATTATCTATAGAATCAAAATTCTCATAGATAATCTGTGGGTGGTAATATTTTTTGGCTTGAACTGTGGGGTACAGACTTGTAAAGTCATAGTACTTGATTTTTTCACTGGGTATAGTCTTGTGATATAACGTCATTGTGTTTATACGCCCGCCAAAGAGAGCCTCACGTGGGTCTAGGCATTCCGGTTTTCTGTACAGCAACAAAAACGCTTGGACTGTGGGGTCAGATTTAGTCAACCGCCCCCATTCACATTCCCACATCACAACAACATTCTGTTTGTGTACCAACTTTAGATTTGTAATTTTCTCATTAAACAAGTGATAGAGATGTCCAAATGTGACTTTTGGGACAGGATTCACATCTGATTGCACGTAGCATTTGATACAGCCATGGTAAAAACATCCTGTGAATTCGTAACAGGTGTTTGTTAGTGGATTATAACCATCTACAAAGGATGGTCCTGTGCCATGCTCACCACCATAGAGAGCATGTTTTATCTTAATGCCCTCTATGGTGGCAACATACTTGAGCCATTGCATAGACACATTCGAGTATGTTTTGTTTTGTCTGGTGTATGCACCTTTGTATGTCAGAGCCACTGTGTTTTTTGGTAGGAAGAGTGTTTTGTACACACCCATGCAGCTAGATGCCAGTGTTGTATAAGCATAGGGGTCTTTTTTATACATATATATATATATATATATATATATATATATATATATATATATATATATATATATATATATATATATATATATATATATACATACATATATATACACATATATATATATATATATATATATATATATATATGTGTGTGTGTGTGTATATATATATATATATATATATATATATATATACTCATTAGAACTAGACGCCTTTTTTTCCCCACTGTTCTCTATCCTGTTCAATTTTAAAGACAGCGGTCTACGTTTCTTTGGTGGCTCTGATGCTTTAAAAATAGATGGTTAGTATGGCTGTTGCAAAAAATAAAATAATGAGATTTAAAAAAAAAAAAAAAAAAGTTTTATAAAACATGTTGCATACCTAGCAATATTAGCCGTCTTTTTTTCCCGCCTTCTCTGCTTGCTCTGTGCCTTAATCGCTTCTTAATCTGCGTTTCTTTGAGGGTGCTTTAAAAATAGCATAATGTATGATGTTATAAAGGTTTTTTTTTTTAATAATGATAATGATAATAATACTAATAATAAATACATAATCTACAATCTGTGTAGTAAACGGTCTCGGGTTTGAAGTCGTCTTCAGAGTTGTAACCTTAATAAACAAAAAAAACCTTAAAAAAAGAATGTTTTACACATTTACATATGTATATATTTAAAAAAACATAAATACAAAAATCTGAAAAATATAAAAAAGAAAAAGATCTTACCTGTAAAGAGCGACATTGGTGCAGGGTTCAAAATACAGCCACGATAAAGAAATAGAGATGCAGAAAGTCAACTTGTTTACCAGCAAAGACTGTTAGTCAAAATAAAGGATAAGATGGGTACCTTATATTTACCTAGCTTAGGTCAAAACACATTTCCACAAAATGAGGTGCGAAAACTCTTTGACAGCTCCAATAGCGGAAGTGTTTCACATCTGAGGGGTTTGAGGGGTGAGAGCTAACCTAGTGTAAATACTCCCGTAGGCATGTGGCTATAAGCCATTTGTGGGGTTCATCCCCATCATTTTTCCATGTCATAAACACACATACCTGTCATCACACATGTACGTGCATTTTTCCCGAAACAAGTCCTGACAGACACAAATATGTAGGATGTCCACATGTCTGACGTTAAATGTGGACTTGTCAAAGCCAGCAGCAATGGAAACCAGGGTCTTGTGTCCCTTGCTGAAGAGCTTCAGTGTCTTCAGGTCAAGTTAGGCATGCATTCATCATAGTATCTCCACAGTGTATTGCAGTTTTCCATGAGAAATCAGTGAGGTATGATGTGTTTGATTCACACACCAGAAAATCGGCAGGTTTACCACACTACTACGGAAGTGAAATCATGAAGACCTTCACTGAAATCAGTGACCTGGCTGACCACCTGCACAAAATCTTTGTAGATCGTGCACCTTCTGCCACCTATGAGTTTGTGCCCGTGTCATTTGAAGCTGTTGGTTCCAGTGAACATCCTCAACCATTATTAGCTGAAGTCTCCTGGACAGCTCTCCTGCAGCTAAAGAAAAATCCTGAAGCTAGCTAAACAACAGAGACAAAAAGCTAGAAGAAAAGGAAGTGACAGCAAAAAGCAACATGTGCCAGTGCTACTGTTTGCATCTTTAACAAGCTGCAGATACAGATGCTACAAGGATCAAAAGAAAATATAGGCAGATAGTGCCCCACAACCCCCACCATACACATCCCCTGATTAGTCCTGTGATGGAAGCAGCAATCACCGCGTTTTGTGAAACAATTTGCTGTGGACCAACATATGTTTGTACGGTGTGTAACAGAGCAATGTTTCCTAATCAGGTTAAATTATGCAAAAGAGACAAATATAATAAAGTGATGACTGCTCTGCCCATTGCTCTGTTACACATGAACGAGTGCAGGTGTGGATCTGCCACACGTGTGACAGCCACTTGAAGAGAGGATGCATGCCACCAATAGCAACTGCGAACCAACTGGAGTTGGAGCCTCAATGTCTTGACATTGAGGCTGACATGGACCTCGAGGAGGTCTTTAGCAGTCAAAATGACCCAGACCCTAATAGAAGTCAGCAGCCCAAGGTAGACACAGAGACGGACATAGGCTTAGAGGAGGTCTTTAGTAGTCAGAATGACCCAGACCCTGATTAAAGTCAGCAGCGCAAGGAAGCTGACGAACAGCAGGAGGAGCTGAGACCTGGCCTGACTCTGGACACGTGTATGCAGCCGTGTGACACTGCACAGGAAATTCTTTCGTATGGTGATGGAATATTTAGCATTGCACCATAACAAAACTAGAAGCCATGGCTTTCCCTGTGCAGTTACCGACAGGAGAGAACACACTGCATGAACCCAGAACACTGTCTTCTCAATGTCACCTAGCATGTATTTCAATTGCAGGCTGTTTGCTGCTGATACACAGCTTGCTAGTAACCAAAGCTACAGAAACACACCTGGCGACAAACAGTGTGTCTATTCAAATGCGCAAAGGGAAGTCCAGAGGTCAAGATAGCCGCGGCATTAACAACATCATGCTCCTGGACCAAGAGGAGGTGCAACGGCTCATAATGAGCCAAGATGCAACTAGGTTTATGCAACCTCTTAGAGGCACCCCAGCTTATTGGACAAAAACTCTTAAAGATGTCCACACCATGGTGCGACAGATAGGAAAACCCACATTTTTTGTCACATTCTCCGCTGCTGAGATGAGATGGCCTGAAGTCATAGAGGTCATAAAAGCTCAGCAGGGAGAACTAGGGGACTTTTCAGAGCTTGACTGGAAAGCAAAATGCGACATTCTGTGGAGCAATCCCGTAACAGTAATGCTCATGTTTGAAAAGAGAGTCAATGCTCTGATGACCAACCTTATCCTCTCACCAGCACAGCCCATTGGCGAAGTAGAGGATTACTTTTATAGGGTTGAGTTCCAAGCTAGAGGAAGTCCCCATATATACATGCTAATCTGGATAAAAATGCACCCAAATTTGAAGAGGACCTCGACCACAAGGTATTCTCATTTATAGATAGGTACTAGGCCCCCCTTATTGTAGGCAACTCTAAAGGTTTAGATGAAGACCAAGATGAGGCTGCATTGGAGCAGAAGCAGGCACTCGCTAATATGCTAAAGGAAGCCAAGGCCAGGCTTCAGCAATTAAGAGACTTGCTCATGGATGCAGGCACTTCATTCAGTAGCTTGACAGACTTGCTCCACCGGTGCGACTTGACGTACGAGGAATACCATAGCGTCGTCCACCACCTCGTGAGCAGCCATGTCATGATCCTGAAGCAGCATCCAAATGACTGCTGGGTTAACCCGTACAACCCAGACCTGCTTCGTGCCTGGAACGTCAACATGGACATTCAGTACGTTGTAGTAGTTGTTGCGGGTTGTAGTTGTAGTACAGCTGCATAATGTACATGATGCCCTATGTGTCCAAGCCAGAGCACGAGATGACGGAATTCCATAAGAATGTCATCAAAAATGTTAAACAGTCCAATGTAAATGAGCATGACAAAATGAAGCAGATTATGCAGGCCTACACTAAACATAGAGAGGTCAGGTCTTTACTGCACAACAGAGACACTTTCCAGCTCAATATATTTGACTCCGAGTCAAACCCAGAGGAAGAGGAACCAGCGGCACAAACACCACTGACGTAGCAAGCAGTTTCTGAACGGTAAGTCAACTTTTTTAATCTGTTGTGATAAACTAATCACGATATAATCACCACAACTCAGTAGCTTTGCTACTTCCGTCTATTAGCAACAGTAACCATGTTCATCAGACTATAACCTACTGTTCAGCCTGTTGCACATAAATTATGTAATGTTCCTTAATTTTTGACATAATGTCAGTCTCTTTAGTCTCATCTTTTACAACAATTTTGCTTGCATTTGAAATTTCCCAAAGCTCACAACACTCAATTAGATTTTTTTTATATATATGCTGCCATTTATAAATATGCTAGTCTGTGTTAGCATAGCACTCACCTTACATCATGCATAATAGGTCAAACGACAGTGTCCAGCAGGGGTAACCCCGACAGCACCGCCAAAAAGCACAGCAAAAAGGCTGATCACGGACATCCTGCTGAGATGTCTGCTGTGCTGGGTGTTCCAACCCTTCTCATGGTGCCAGTTGCTATACGTGGCTCCAAGAGCAACACCGCGCTAGACACAGGGTACACATATTCCCTCATGAGCAACAGACTCTGGGAAAACATCAGGATAAATGGTGAGAAGTCAGAAGTCCCTCATGGCCAATGGCTATTGGCAAAGTTTCTCTTCTGCTACTGTTTCAGAGGCTCCACCAGGCCAATTTGACGCTGAATGTCAAGAAGTGTCATCTCTTCAAGGCTGAGCTGATGTTCCTTGGGCATGTTGTGTCTGCCAGAGGAGTAGAGGTGGACCCAGCAAAGGTCAGTGCCATCACAGCCTTTCCAGTCCCCACTGACCTCAAAAGCCTACAGAGGTTTTTGGGGCTGCTGGGTTGGTATCGTAAGTTCTTCCCTCGGCTAGCAGATGTAGCAGCTCCACTCAACAACCTGAAAAAGAAGGGCGTGCCTTGGGAGTGGTTGGCAGAGTGTGAAGATGCTTTACAGCATCTAAAAATATTGTTGCAGTCACCTCCTGCACCACCTTCTCACTCAGCTACATCTACACCTGGGGTTTCAGGTCCACTGTAATGCCAGCAATGTCAGCCTGGGAACAGTCCTGACTTAGTCTGTTGATGGAGCGGAGTGTGTTATAGCTTATGCTGCAAGAGCTCTGCATGGTCTTAAACTCAGGTATTCAGTGTCAGAAAAGGAGTGCCTTGCGGTTGCGAAGGTAACACCTTTGATGTCCTCACAGACCACAGTGCACTGGCGTGGGGGTTCAACTGCCCAAAAAAAACATCTACGGAAGTCAAGGCACCAGGGAAGATAATCGGTGTGGACTTTGTGGGCCCATTTACATGTAGCAAATCCCAGAACTTGGTCCTGATGGTGGTTGTCAACTACTACAGCAAGTGGGAGGAGCTCTTTGCTCTGAGGGATGCCAAGACGCCAAAGATGTGTCAAGTCCTGAAAAATGACATCTTCACCCGTTAGAGGGTGCCTACGTTCATGGTATCTGACCACAGTCCTCAGTTTATGAGCCAACTGTTGTCCACTCTGTGTGCATCCTGGGGAGTGAAACTAAAACTCACCACAGCGTATTACTGTGGGGATGTAAAGGTTGCCTAAAAAATCACCTTTTTATATGGCTGCTTAAATATGAGAATTTTGTATTTAATACGTGATTTCTCATTGCTCTGAAATGTCATGTATGTAAATTTGCTATCTACCAATTATATGAATGTAGGTTTAGGTAGGGTTTGAGCGAGGGACTTTTAAATGCCTCTGTGGGAGAGAGGGGTGGCGCGCAGAGGTGTTTTTTTTCTCAGTACGGAGCGCACTTGTGTGGTCTCTCTTCCTGAATGGAGCTGGCAGGTAAACATAGCATTTGTGGGCCTTCTTTGTTGGATTATGGTATTGTCTTCATTTCAACTGTGGATTTTCTTGTCTGGGCGAGATATTAAAAGCAGAGGATTACTGCAAGGAAGGATCTCTTGTAATTTAGAACAGGGAAATTGTTACAGTTATATGTATAAATAAAAGTAAACTTTGGTCTTTTTTTCTTGCAGTTAATGTTTCTTTCCTTCCTCTCACACCAGTTCTCATGTCCCTCTCTCTCCTGTTGCATCACTTATTCTCTCTCTTTCTCATTCCCTGCATCAGCAATCAGACTGGAAGTAAGTTAGATGAGCCTTTAAGAAAAGGTCTATCCCTCAGTCATGTATTTGAGAAAAATAAATATTTTTTAATTGGACATAATAACCCTTATTAATAAAATTTCATTCTGCCATAGCTTACAATGTCTTATTAGACTTAGAGTAATATCAACATGATTTTTTTACAGACAATGTGAGCCCAGCTGCTGTAGAACTGTTAACTGTTGCCAATGCAGAGAAAATGTGGTTTTAGATCCCCTGCTGGAAAAGATAAAGGTTAGACTTATTCTACAAAGACTCATTCTACTCTCTAGGAAATGTTTTGTCCCCTTGCCAACTTTAACAGCATTAACAAAAGACCAATGCAGGCATGACGCCCGGACACATGCACAGGGGTTAGCACTGTTGCCTTACAGCAAGAGGCTCCTGGGTTCAACTCCTGGGTCGAGCGCAGGGTCTTTCTGTGTGGAAAGGAATTCTGATTCTGATTCTGAGTTTGCATGTTCTCCCCATGTCTGCATGGGTTTCCTCCAGGAGCTCTGGTTTCCTCCCACTGCCAAAAACATGCAACATTGGGGATAGGTGTGTTGAACATCAACAACTAAATTGCCAGTAGGTGTGGATGTGAGTGGTTGTTTGTCAATATGTGTGACCCTATGACAAGTTGGCTACTGTCCAGGGTGTACCGTGCCTTTGCTCGTAAGCAGCTGGGATAGGCTCCAGGCCCCCTAGCTCCGAGTGTGGGATAAAGGGGTACAAAATGGATGGATAGATGTTTGGCACAAAACCCAATGTTTGCATCAACAGAAGACACTAAACCCACAATAAAGCATGGTGGTGGCAGCATCAGGCTCGGCTCAGCTGGATCTAGGGCTTTAGTAAAGGGATGAACAGTTCAAATACCAGTCAATGTTTGTACACACAACGGAGAGTAATTTTGTCGTACCATGTTGAGGTCTGTCTTGTACTGGGTTTTTGTCTTTTATCATTTCCTGTTTTATTTTGAAAGTCTAACTCTCCTCTCATTTCAGGTCACTTGCCCATCCACGTGTATCACCTGTCTGTCATCCCTGATTCCTGATTATGTCCACCTGTTCCCCATTACCCTCATGTTCTCAAGTAGTCAGCATCTCCCTTTGTCCTGTGTCAGTGTGTTTCGTCTTCTGTTTGATCACCTGAGCCCACAGTCACAGCCACAGAATTGCCCTTCCACAGTGGTTTTTGCCAGCATCTGTTTTGTAAGTTTATTAACGCTTTACCGTCATAGTTTAAGTTAAATTTCATAGCCATTTTGTTGTGCTCCTTTGGAGCAATTTTCTGTTGATAAAATTTCATAGATAGCTTAGAGCCTCTGTTTCTTAGGAGTGCACTTTGATTTATTACTCACGTTTTTCATAGAGTTTTGTTCCTCCTTTTGAGCGCTTTCTGTTCTGTTTTATCTTTTTGATTCCTTTTCCTCCATAAGAGAGGATCCTTGCCTTGTTCAAAGTAATAAAACCTGTTACTTCTGACAACTCTGTGTCTGAGTCCTGTCTTGAGTCCCGGCCTGACAAATTTCACCTTTCATCAAAATTAGTGAAGTGATCCAGAGAGCAGTACACTCAGATGCCCTTGCAGTCCATGAACATGTTCACAAATTGCCAGGACAAGACAAACCACACTGAGCTCTGCTGTCACCCCAAAAGACTGAATATTGTAATAAAACTGGAACATGCATACATTTTGATAATGTTTCTTTTTTTTCTATCAGTTTGCTTATCAATTGAATAATAAAAATGATAGAAACAGGTGGAAAAAGTGTCACATAATCACATAATCTTATATTTTAACAGGACCATATAGACCTATGATCCAAAACTAACCACAAGACCCTTTAAAATATATCCAATTAAACATATCCATATCCAGTTATCAGAATGTGCACATAATTGGCATTTATATAACAAAGAATGAAAAAACATCACTATCCTGTTTCTGGGATTGCCAAAAATCTGTCACACTCGCATAAAATCTGCATATTATTAGGTAATTGATGAGTAAAATGCCATGCATATAACATAATATATAACAATAGCTCTCTGTCCCCTGTTTTCTCACAGCAACTTGTATGACTTCTACCACTACTTCTACATGCTGACCAACATCCTGTTCTATGTCAGCTCTGCCATCAATCCTATCCTCTACAACCTGGTGTCGACCACCTACCGCCAGATCTTCTTCTCCACCCTGCGTTACATCTGTGTGCCATGCCGGCACACACCCAAGCTGCACTCCCATCCCTTGACACGCCACTCCATTAGCATCTCCAGCAATCACACTGTGTCCACCAACATGATCAAAGAGACCACACACTGAGTGAGCAGCAGCTGAGTATGCTTTGTCATTGTGTGAACTTTGTGATTACTGGTCCATCTTCAACAAGGTAGTACTGACACTGCAAAGTAGACCGTCAGCTGAGCTAATCTACAACTAGGGTCAGTGTCCCCTTCATTTCAGATATGTTGTATCTTTATTCAGTACAAAACATGACTTGAAGTATGAACTTAAAAATGTGACAATGGAAAAATGGCAAAGGGACAAGAGGGAAGAGTTCATCTTGGAAAGTGATATGCAATTGTTGTCTTCCTTATGTTTGTATGTTCATGTTTTTATTGGGCTGATAATTTACATGTGCAGGAAATTACAGGAGAAATTAATGTTTGTACTGATGCACCCTAATCTAGAACACAATGTTGAGCCTGTGGGGGCAGATAGAGGAGCACTCTTCAGACACCAACCCATGCATGCTTTAAGACTTTTCCCTCAGGCAACAGCTGCTTGAGGAATCAGTGGCAGAGCAACATAAGAATGTGGAACAATTTGGACAAGGATTACTGTGGAGGATTAGAGAAATGCATTTGCAGTTTTATATCCTGGTGCCAACAAACAGCAATTTAAAAAGCACAAGATGCTTTGATTGTATCTACTGTCTAATGTTCTCTTCCATATAGCTAATGCACATTTCCTGCTAGATATCCGCTAATGCTCATTAGTCATGTGCACCAGTACATTAACTCTAGGAAATACACTATGTGTAGCGTCACTACCAGAGTCATCATGCCCTTTATATTTTTAGCAAGGAATCCAATGTTTGAATCCGAAAGTGTTTGCAGTGTCTCTAAACAGTGACACTAACATAAAGTGTATATAATAATGAGTTACTCAGCTGGACATACTTGTTGTGTTTGAAGGCCAAACACCCAGCCAACAGCAATGAAGTAGGTTTGACTGATCATTGCACCCCTTATCTTCAGTGAGGAGTTAAAAAGCTGAATGGCCTTGGGGACAAAGGATCTCCTCAGTCTTTCTGTGGAAAGACATGACAGCTTCCTGTCAGAGCAGCAGAGTCCTTCTCTCCCTATTACTGATGTCAGGATCTCCAGATCCATACCAACCACAGAGCCAGCCTTTCTCACCAGTCTGCCCAGCATCTCTCTTCTCAGTGCTGCCTCCCCAGCACGCTACAGTGTAGAAGAGGACACTGGCCATGACAGACCGGTAAAACATCAGCAATAGTTTATTGCAGATATTAAAGGACCCCAGTCTCCTCAGGAAGTAGAGCCGGCTCTGCCCTTTCCTGTAGAGTGTTTGCCAGTTTATTGTCCAGGTGCAGCCCCAGGTACTTTTAAGTCCTGATTACCTCCAGAGCAGCCCCATTCAATTAGACCTCCTGAAATCAACCACCATCTTCTTTGTTTTGGTAGTGTTTAGCTGTAGGTGGTTCTTTACTGTTGTGGCGACCCCTACTGTTGTGGCAGCAGCCTTCTGACTACACCTTGGTCTGTGGGTTGGGTTTGGTAATCAGGGGCACCTGGGCCCAGTGCCCTATGGTTACAAATACCTGCAGTTCATGCACTTCTCTCTCTCTCCTCTCTCCAGACAGATGGTCCCGTGGAGTGATGTGGCGGCCACCTAACTTGTTTGTTTCTGCACTCAACACACACTCACACCAATTACATATTACACTAATGTGCACCCTACACCACTCATAATGCTGACATTCACATCTCACTTTTTGGTAACATTTGTTCTTTTGTTTCTTTGTTAAATAAAATGTGTTTATCCTCCTTCAAAAACATGGACTCCAATCTTGTCATGGCCCAACGAGCCAGGTCGTGAACCATCTGTACCATCTCACGAAGTCCTCCACCAGGCTCCCATACTCTTTCTCCTGTCCATCTCTAATATACCCCACAATTGCAGTGTCATCTGAGAATTTATGCATGTGACACTCAGATTTGTACTTATACCGTTCATTGTGTTCATTGTCCATTGTGTATAGCAGGGGTCCCTAAAATATTCCACAAAGGGCCATCTCTTGACTGGTTGGAACAAAAACCTGCAGCACTGCTGTGTCTGATGATGATGGTGTAGGTTTTTATTTAATTTTTTTTTATTCCACTCCCAGGTACAATATTGTAGAAATATTAGTGGAATATTACAGGAATAAATGCAAGCTGCAGAGTGTCTCTTACTCTAACCTCTTACTCTTCTGTAAATACATATTGCTATCTCTATAATGCACAATATAGTATAGAAGTCTTTACACTCTTTAGTTTAGAGAACATACGGGAGGATCTGTTGCCTTAACCACAAGCCATCATGTCAACCAGAGTTCATTATTTACAATAATTATCTATTTCAATTCATTTCAAGAAAAGGGAGAGAGACAAGGAATGTCTATTTTATATTGTTACAATAAAGGTCTGTAAGATTGACTGGTCTACAATGAAGGCAGAATCCATAAGTATAATCAAATCAGATCAAGTTCATTGTTATTCTGCTCTACAGAAGTGCTGACAAAATGAAAATGATAGTGAATTATTTAAAAACAAAACCAGCTACTAAAGTTTCATGGTTTGAAAACTTCAGATCAGCAGTTCACCATCTGAATAGCTTGTTTAAGGAAGCTGTTGATCAGTCTGGTGGTTCTGCATTTTATATTCCAGAAGTGCTTTTTTGATTGGAAAAGCTCGAAGATTTTGTGAAGAAGGTGTGAGGAGTCCTTGATAATGATCAGAGCCCTGTCCTGCAGCAACTCTGGAAGAGTTCTTGGACCAAGGGGAGGGAAACTCCAAAGACACTCTCTGCTCCCCTTACTATCCTCTGCAGGGCTTGTTTGTCAAACATACTGCAACTGGAGTACCATGTTGAGATGTAGTATGTTGGGTTGCTTTCAAGCAATAATAATAATAATAATAATAATAATAATAATGATAGGGATCCTGCAACTTGTTGCATCAACCCCTAATAACAGAGATTAAAGCAGAGAGGAAGTGCCCTGTGTATCTTTCCATCCAACTGACCACACATTCATTTTACAAAGCAAGAATTGTGACAACATTGTCACCATACATCAACATACACCGTACATGTTTTTGTCAGAATTTTCAAATACCAAGCCACCAGTTAAGAAGAAGAAGTTCCTGATTGCACCCACAAAATACCTCTCTGAACAGCAGCTCAATCATTTAGGCAAGCTGTACTGTCACTTAATATAAAGTAGAATCCTTGTTGAGGTAGTTCAGACAAAAGGGACCCTGTTGCCTCAAAGAGGGTCAAGCATGTGTTGTTAGTGTGGAGTAAACTCAGAGTATGTGTTGTTAACTAAGACACTTAATTTCCAGCAGGATCCCACAGAAACTGTTTGCTGCAAATAGAAATTAGTGGGTTTCATTATGAAAGAAAACAAAATACCTGAGGTTACGTCCCATGAAAGTGCAATGACAGTTTTAGTTTTTAATAAACTCTTAATTTGATACAGATTTAAGTCTGACAAACTTTTAGAAAGAACGTCAACTGTAATTTTATCATCAACTTGCCAACATGTTCACACTGACAATGATAACATAATGATGCTAAGTCATACCTTGTTCAACGTCTTAGTTTGCTGTTGATCAGAACAAAGTACAACTGTAACTGATGGGAATGTCATTAGTTTCAAACCAAATGCAAAGCAAATTTCACCCTTACATTAAGCTACCATGCTGTGCTTTGTTGCTGAAAAAAAATCAGAATCAACAAACAATGGCTCTATCAATTATTCAACTGTACATGTTCAATTTCAATTCATTTTATTTTATTTATATAGCGCCAGGTCATAAAAACATTTATCTCAAGGCACTTTACATAGAGAAACCCAACATTTCCACAATGAGCAAGCGCTTGGCAACAATGGAGAGGAAAAACTCCCTTTTAACAGGAAGAAACCTCCAGCAGAACCAGACTCAGAGTGGACGGTCATCTGCCTCGACCGGTTGGAGTGAAATGAAAACAGGGAAAAGAGAAGAGACAGAGGAAAGAGAGGGAGGAGGACGGGGGAGGGGGGAGGAAGAAAATAGAATGTTGGAACCTGAGTGAGGAGAAGGTTCAGATGCAGAGGAACAGCAGCCAGTTCACCAGCGATTGGAAATGAATGTCAGAGTGGCAAGTTTTTTCATATAGATTTTCTATTAACTATTTGTAAAGTTAGCTGTAATAACGCTAGTGTCCTGCACCCTAGATGTTAGCAGACCTTGTTCTATATTCCTAGCATCAGAAGAGCATTTTAATAACCTCTTGAGCTCCAACACCTGCACATCCGATGTCACAGCATGTAACAGTGGCTGTATAAACATCGGCATGTGGCATAAGGGATAACATTCTGCGAGGCAGTCATTATCGTGTAATAAGCCCCAACAGAGTGATGCAGGACGGTGAGGTCAAACTATTCAGGCAAAATGTTAATTTTCCTTGACAGCACTCTGATACACTTAGCAACGGTCTGTTATCAAGAAATATCAGAGCGTAGAATGTTGGGAAATCCCGTTGAAGTGAATGGAGCATTCCACAGCATTATAAAGAGCCATTCAATAATTAGAAATGTCAGAATCTGAGCTAAAAACCGGTATAAACAACTTCTACAACCACCAAACACAGCTAAAACAAAAACAAGTAAAAACAAGTAAACCAACCACGACCCCCCTCTCCACACGGCGCTTTGTACACAAACAAGTGATGTCTCCACTGAGAGCGGAGGTCTCAGTAGTTTCTAAAACTACATTTCATCAAGATCTGTCAAAAACTGACTGAACCAGCACCAACAGAAAGTTAAATAACGTTCAAACGATTGATAAACACAATCATGAATCCTGTCTTACCTCTGTTGTCTTGTTTACAAGACGTAAATCCACAGCGATAACACCGCTTTTCCTAAACATAGTGCATAGTCTTGATATTCCCAGTACATCCTGGAAAGTTACATGTGTGTTCCGACACTTCTGTTTCGCACCGAGGTGCTCGGGCCCTAACAATAATAAGAATCTGAGCAGAAGCAATAGGGTCCTTTAACACCATCCAGTTGACAGGTCAGCAGTGGTGGCCAAAAAATTGCCCACCAGCTCCAGCCTTCCAGCTCTTTGTGACATAGCCAACAAAAGGCTCTTTCTGCTCTTTCCCCAATCCTGCACACAGCTGTCTTCCACTCGTTCCCTGAAACCCCAAGTGAAGTGAGCACTATCCACACTGACTGTGCTGGAAACCCTCTACACCTCACTTCAGCCATGCTTGCCAACCTTTCTCTCTTGGTATTTTAGGCTCTTACTTTCATAGACTTCTTCCCATGCCACACTTAGTTCCATAAGGACGACCTTCTTTGCCTGATCCCCAGATATATTCTCATCTTTGGATCTCCTTGCAATTGATAGCTGTTCCCGTGCCTGGTCCTGGACTAGTGAGCCCCGCTGCCCGCATAGTTTGCAGGATGGGTGTTCCCCTAAATCCCCACCATGCCAGGTTTGTTGGAGAGTGTGTTGTATGCAGAAAACTTATGTGGAAAGGTTCCAGCCTCCAGAGTTCACCCCATGAGACTTCTTTTTGGGACATCCCATTTGGTCCACTTTCCTTGGATTATGAGCTCAAAGGCCCTGTTATAGGAATAACAGGAAACATAATTGTGTTTAATTGTTTTTAAGATAAGTTGCACTCAGCTGGTACTTGGTGCTGCAATCTACTGACCAACTAAATATAATTAAGACTTAATTAGGGCCTGAGCACCTCGGTGCGAGGACCCTATTGCTTCTGCTCAGATTCTTATTATTGTTGGCCAAGCTGCAAAACAGTTAAGCCACCATTGTTTTACTATGTGTTCTTATTATTGGTGGCCAAGCTGCAAAGCAGCGAAGCCACCACTGAGTTACTATGTTTTCTTATTATTGGTGGCCAAGCAGCACTACTGCGTAGGCCACCATTGAGTTACTACCTTTGCTTGCTATATTGACCCCTCTATAGCAAAGCTACACAGATACGCGATACAAATTATTCGCAATGTAGTCGCGATTAATTCGCTGAAATTTTCCTATTCATTTCTAATGGAAGAAGGTGAAAAAACACACAACTTTTTAACGTTTTTCAAACATCTGCTGCTCTGGCATACTTTCACATAGAGACATCATTCAAACTTTTCATCAATTTTGGAGAAATTCAGACTTTATAACGGGTATGTAAAGGGCCAGAATGTTCGCGCTACAGTGGGGGCCAGCTCAGCCAGAGTGTAGACAGCTTTAAAAAAAATCTCTAAATTTCTCATTAAAACTGTGCTCACAGCCACAAATTTCACTCTACACATATAATATTCTCCAAAGTTGGAGTCACATGCTTCCTGATTCCCACAATGTGTTTACTTAAACAATGGGATTTACAGTTTTTGAATGAGAATCCTCAAAGTGACAAGTGTACAGCCTAACTCCCCCATGTCCCATGTTAATCCAGTGAAGGTTTGAGGGAGAAAAGCAGAACTGTCAGTTGTTGTTGAACTCACTCTAATGTCCACATTTTTGACACTAGAAAGAAAAAAAAAATACTATGTGTTCTATGTGTTTATGAAGGCCTTGTAGCTGTCAATCTGAAAAAAATTGTGGATATTTGCTTTACGTTTTGAATAAATAGCAGTAGTTCGAAACTCTGTCTGTGCTGTTTTGACTGTCCTCTGACTGAAAGCACCTTTGTCACCATGGCAACCAGTGGCAGTTAGGGAGCAGAGGGAGAAGGGTGTGTGCGTGTGTGTGTATGTGTGTGTGTGTGTGTGTGTGTGTGTTTGTGTGTCTGTCTGTTTGTGTGTGTCTCGTTAGTGAAGCAGCTGCACCTGTCCCTCTCTCTGTCTTCCTATTTCTCCTATTAAAAAAAGGATAAGGATACTTTCCCTCATTTCCCTCCTTCAATCATCAATTATCAATTATTCAATTATCAATTATTTGTGACACTAGTTGTGAGTAATTCCTTTTTTGCGAATAAATAAGGATAAGTTGAGGTGAAAAAAGGAAATGATTCGTGACTTCATCATATCAATTGTCATCATCATTTCATTATGAAAAAAGGATAAGATGAGGTGAAGAAGGAATTATTCACAGCTAATGTTGCAAATCATTTCCCTCCTTCCTTTCCTTCCATAATGAAATGATTTCATTAATTATCATAATTATTTCATTATGAAAAAAGCATAAGAGAGGTGAAGAAGGAATTATTTGCGACACTAGTCACAAATAATTATTTTTTCTTGGATAAATAAGGATAAGATGACGTGAAAAAGGAAATTATTTGCAATGTTAGTCGCAAATAATTTCGGCATTATTTCATCTTGACTAGATGAAAAGCATGGAAAAAATGATAAGATGAATTGAAAAAGGAAATTATTTGTGATGTTAGTCACAAATTTTATCATCTTGAAAATGAATGTGACTAGATGAAAAGATGAATTGCGTCAGCAAAAATTCAACATTGACAAAGGATGAAACAAGTTGAAAAAGGAAAGTATTTGCAGGCGATACCCAGCTGTACTTATCTATAAAACCAGATGAAACTAACCAGGTCATCAAACTTCAGGATTGTCTTAAAGACATAAAGACCTGGATGACTCAGAATTTCTTACTTTTAAACTCAGACAAAACCGAAGTCATCATACTTGCCCCTGAACATCTCAGAACATAATTTTCAGATCACATAGCTAATCTGGATGGCATCACTCTGGCCTCCAGTTCTACTGTGAGGAACCTTAGAGTAATCTTTGATCAGGACATATCCTTTGTATCTCATATTAGACAAGTCTCTAGAACAGCTTTTTTCCACCTACGTAATATTGCAAAAATCAGAGGCATCCTGTCTAGAAATAATCTAAATAATTCTAGTAAAATCTAGAATAGAATTCAAAATCCTCCTGCTTGCCTATAAAACCCTTAATGATCAGGCTCCATCATATCTTAAGGAACTCATAGTTCCTTATTATCCTAATAGATCACTTCGATCACAAACTGCTGGTTTACTTGTGGTTCCTAGAGTCTCTAAGACCAGAATGGGAGGTAGAGCCTTCAGTTATCAGGCTCCTCTCTTATGGAACCAGCTCCCAGTTTGGGTCCGGGAGGCAGACACCGTTTCTACCTTTAAGGTTAGACTAAAAACTTTCCTTTATGATAAAGCCTATAGTTAAGTATGGTCCAGGCAGGACACGGGCCTGCCTGAACCATCCTTTAGTTAAGCTGCTATAGGATTAGACTGCTGGGGGACTCTGACAATACACTGTTCCTCTCTGTCCCTCACTCCTCACGTCTCTTTCTCTCCCTCACACTTCATGTCCTGATATTTATATTTAAATATTACATATTTTTAACATCATCTGCTCTCTCTCGCAGTTGTGTCTCCCCCTACCCCTTTCTCTTTTACAGGAAGTTTTGACTCCAGAGCTGTTGGACTCCAATTCTTTGACGACATCATCACTTTCATCTTCATCATTATTATTATTATTATTATTGTAATATTAATTGTAATGATAATTTTACTTTAACAACTACTTGTAACCATCTACTCTCTACTGTCTCTTTCTGGTCTCCCACTTTTCTTCCTCCCCCCTCCCCCGTCCTCCTCCCTCTTTTTCCTCTGTCTCTTCTCTTTTCCCTGTTTTTCATTTCACTCCAACCGGTCGAGGCAGATGACCGTCCACTCTGAGTCTGGTTCTGCTGGAGGTTTCTTCCTGTTAAAAGGGAGTTTTTCCTCTCCATTGTTGCCAAGCGCTTGCTCATTGTGGAAATGTTGGGTTTCTCTATGTAAAGTGCCTTGAGATAAATGTTTTTATGACCTGGCGCTATATAAATAAAATAAATTGAATTGAATTGAATTGGAGCTGACACCTGAACATCAATGTTGTCTGAACAATAGATACCAACTCCACCTATCTGTTGTTGCTTCAGTGCAGTAAACATTGGTTTATAGTCATCGTAACTGTTTCCTCTTGGATTGTGGTGGAAGACATATCCAGGAAGTTGTGGTTCTTCGGTGCCTACATTGAGCCATGTTTCTGTTAAGCAAATACAATCAGCTTTCATAAGAGTTTTGTGAGCTTGAATATCTAGAATATGTGCATTCAAACTCTGTACATTGTGAAGAGCTACTGTGCACACAGGGTTTACATCTGATGACAAAGACTTTTTAAAGTTAAACTGAGGCATGCTTTTCATGGCCAATTCTATGTTGTTATCACAAAATATGGCTGACTCTTTAAAGTCTTCAATTATCAGTCCACTCAAAGTTTTCACTCGACTCAATGCCACATACGCTTGCCCTGCAGCAAAGAATTTACCAAGTGATACAACAGCTCTGTCAACAGTGAGGCCCTGACATTTGTGTATCATTACAGCCCATGACAAACTGAGTGGCAACTGTCTCCTTCTCCACCAGCATGTGTCACTGTGTCTTCTTGTACTTAAATAACTGTTCAATGTTCAGATGCCCTATTTGCTTTCAATCTCTGTACCTTACCAACATTATGATCTTCAAACTCAACAAGGATAGCAACAGGGAGATCTCTATCACCTTTACCATTTATGATTTTGACAACCGTACCACATGCTCCGTTCATCAATATTCTCATCAATATTCTTCTTCAGCATCACCCTTGCTCCAACACCCAAAGAGACACACTTTGGCGAGCATGAATTGAAAACTTTTGCATGAAAACCAGCTTTCGGTTCCATTCTTCCAGTTTTGGGATTTCGCACAAGATCATGTGCACGTATGCTGATTGCATCAGGGGAGGTCTCTTGCAGTCTCTTAACATTGTACTTATCCACCTCTGCATTTGTTGCATATATGTAAATGTCTGTACTTTCTTCACCTGTTTCACACTGCTTCAAGATGAGACATTCTTTATATGAATTCTCAGGCGATTAAGCATTTCTGCAAATGCTTCATTATCTTGTCTAACAACTTTAGTTAGTTGAGCTGCTTGTTGCAAAGTTGTTCTCCCACAGGTTGACTCCTTTGTTTTTGGCAAAAAGAGGGATGCCTTTTACTGGTTTTAACTGATAAAAGTCTCCAACACAGATTAATGACACCTTTGCAAACAGCAAATAATCACCAGTCTGTTTGATTTGATGCAGTTTACCATGAATGTAGGCCAGAAGACACTGGTCAACCATGGACACTTCATCAATGATCAGGATCTGCAAGTTACCCATTTTGATGCATAAAGAATTGACTTTCTCATCACTTAGTGATTGATATGGCAGAGTGACATTTGCACCAATCAAGAACGTGTTGTGAATAGTTGCAGCACCGATGTTATATGCAGCCATGGTGTTAGAAGAACAGTGACGTCGTCTGGATTTTCAGTCTGACTTCAAGACAGCAGTCAGACTGATGGCACCACACTGCTTGTTCTGCACATTCCTGAACCGTGAGTCGCTTTGATGAAAAGACCCCATCAGCACAGACCTGTCTTCAGACTGAACAGGGGGAGTTGAGCAGACAGAGCCAGTAGCAACATTGTCTTTGACAGGTGACAGCGAATTTTCAACTTGATGAGAGTTGGTAGAGTTTTGTTGTATACATGAAGTTTGAGCTTCAGTTTGAGTAACATTGGCACAATATTGACTCACTTCATGTGAGTTCAGTGTACACATCGAAGCACAAGTCGAAGCACAAGTTGAAGCACAGCTCTGAGGACAACTCTTTGGAATATTTGCGTCTGAAGACAGTTTGACAAGTTTTGCGTCCGAAGACAGGTTGACAAGTTTTGCGTCCGAAGATAGTTTTGCGTTTAAAGACAGTTTTGCGTTCAAAGACAGTTTGACAAGTTTTGCGTCTGAAGACAGCTTTATGTCTGAAGACTGAGCCCAGACTTCACCGACTGACGACTGTAAAGACTAATCTTCAGTCTCTGAAGTTTGGGCTGAACAACCTTCAGCCCAGCATTTCTTGGCAGCCTGGAACTTCTTGCTGGCACGCGGCATCTACAACACAGAAAACACATTCAAACAGTAACATGGTCATATGGCAGTGTGACAGGTCTGTCATACACAGCAGTTACACTATACACACCTTTAAATAATTTTCTAACAGAAATTACAATGTCTTACATAACTATAAATCATTACATTTATCCAATGGAAAGACATCAGACTCTATCTTTCTCAATTAACGTCTGACCAAGGCATAAAAAAATTCCAAATATGTCAATATATACACTTGTCATATACCCTGGTAACCCTGTTTGTGTGTTACGTGGAGTGTAAACTGTACTTAAACTTACAAAATAACACAGACACAGACACAATAACACACATAAATGATATGTGTGTGTGTGTGTGTGTGTGTGTGTGTGTGTGTGTTTGTGTGTATTTATAAATTACTATAGCCTACACACTTCCTGTTTTGTCCTTTGCTCCTGCAGTCAAGTTTCAAATCTGAGAAACATAAACATAAACATCCCTTAATATAAGGTTGTAACTTGATTACACACATAATAAAATTTCATGAAAGAAGAAATACATCTCATAAAACTTGTAAAGAAAATATGCACATACATGACCAATAGTAGCACCACATTAATTGACAGTCACAAAACACATAAAACTAAACACACTGTTAAATTATGCTGTTTTTTGTGGTGGAGCCAGGTTGCAAACTACATTTGGTACGTAATTTACTAGCCAACCATAATACTACAAAATACACTGTGAAATATTGAGTTATTAATACAACGGACTTCAACAGATTTTAAAAAATATATAAGTAGTTCATCTTGCATTGTTCAATTCATTAATCTAGATTAATCGCCATTAAAGCTTTGCTTTTCTTCGACTGACTAATGGCTCATTTCGCATGTCCTCTCGCCATCATATTATGCGGAGGACAGTCATCACCAGCCCAATTTTGAAACAAATAAATAAATAAATGAAGAATCAAATTGTCTTTGTCTTTGTTATAAATACAATTAATGCCATTAATCTAAATAACTCTATATAAAAAAATCACCTTGTCTGACAGTTCCGCTGCTTTTGGGTTGGGGTCATCTGCAAGATCCACCAACCCATTGTCCTTCACGTAGTTATACACGGAGGCATTTGTCACCGTAAGTGAGCTTTCTTTACCTCCGACGTCGGTAATGATGACAATGCCACTGTAAGATGTGTTAAATGCATCCACGCGCTGTAATATTTTACAGCGTTTGCATCGGTGCGTTGTTCCTTTTGATTGGAGGTCCTCTTGGTCAGCCTGGCACCTTCGACATGATCTGGACACCACTGACAGTCCCTCGCACACTTTCACCTCCTTGTATGAAGCAGCCACGGTGACCTGAATGAATGAATAAATGAATACTTTTCACTTTATTTGAATACAGTATAAAAGAAGGAAATAATAATAATAATAATAATAATAATAAAAAGAACAAACAATAATAATTACAACAAAAAATGCACAATAATTTTTAAACAACAAACCTGTGGGATGGGTTCAATACTGGTCAACGCAGTTCTGGTCAACACAGTTCCGGTCAACACAGTCTTCACTCCGTCTTTCCGCATGGATAGTGCACACAACCGATATGATGCACCTTCGGCCACTTAGACGATCTGTTTACTCCATAAGGGCAAGGCCATTTGGCCAGTTCCATTGCAGACGACAAACGTCCGGAGATCTATTTCGACTCAGATGATAGACACTATCTTTGTTGCAGTAGCCTGCATTATTCTGACTTCTATTTCACCAACCTGTACAAAGCAAACATGACACAAAGTCCGCGTTATTCCACACTAGTCTATCCACAAATTAATTTCATTGTCATAGACATCTTTTCCAAAAGCGCGACACTTACGCTTTGCCTCCAAGCCTCAACACCTGGTCAACCGTTAGTTTCTGGTTTACTGAACGCTGTCGCCAAAAGAAAGTTATCCTTTGGACGACCTCTACGACCGTCCGTGTAGACATAATAACGTCAAAACCTGTGCACACAAATGCAAATACAATTTTGTTAAAATATTGCCACTATTCCATTCAATAACTTTTTTGAAAACACACCGTAGAGGACGATAAGCATACTTACTGACACTTTTGCGGACTCCCACTAATCTCACCCCCTGCTTTGACTCTGCCGCTTGGACTAGAGCTGCCCTGTGGTTCATAGCAAAACACACCAAGCGGTGGTGTTCCTCATGCCCAGTTTGGAACAAAACCTCAAAATATCAAGTGCTCCTCCGCAAAATTTTGATGGGCGAAACCGACTGAACAAAACCAATTAAGGTTTCATCAGTAAGTTTTGCTTTCTTAAGCAGACTTTCCATTTTCGTGAAGGATTTAAGCTGAACTTGACGCTGGCAAAATCTTCTGATGTGTCTGTGCACAAAAACACTGAAGGTACATTTATTACTATGCCCACGTGGGAACCAAATTAGACAGTTCTTTCAGCCAATTAGTGGCTTTGTTGCCCTGCGTAAACTGTGTGATCAGCCATGGGTCGTGTGCAAAGGTTTGACCCTACGCTTAACTTGTTGATGTTAAATTTAAAGCTGCACAGCCCGATTGCACGGATATTGTAAACTTATTTCATACCAGTGCGTCTGGACCCAGGAGGTCCAGATAGCACATATAACCCATAGCTCAAAAGTCTTGTCAATGGGCGCAATAATTATAAACAAATTCATTCTCACCTCAGCAACTTTCATATAAGCAGCATATACTCTACCGATACTAAATGCCCAGAGTTACAGTCAAATTTATGTTTACAACTTTTGACTCATGGTCAATAAACAACCTCATCCCATTACATGCCATGTATCAAGTCGGTTCCGATGCTCTCTATTACACCAATTTGCGTCATGATAGATAATCTGCCATCTTCAATTTTACCAAAATCTTTGAATAATTACTACTTTCTCAAATTTGATCTCATTACCTAGAAACTTAACAGAAATGATCCTGGGACCAACATTCACCAATAAATGACCTTGAGGCTTACAGATCACAACTGTTTAACCACCACAGCCAATCAAAATCAGAAACGAAGCCACCAAACAGGAAGTAATCTCATATCTCTGCAATAGTTTGACATATCTTAATCAAAATTAATGACCAGTCACATGACGCTATTCTCAGATGACCCAATCAAGTTGTTGTCATTTGAACACTAGGGGGCGCTGTAATTATCAAAAACACGTTTTATTTCATATCTCTTCAAACATTTGGAAAGTTAACTCAGTTTTAAAGTCTGCTGTCACGCTCAGTTGACCCATCAATGGTCAATGAAAACTTTTTATGAAATCATAAAAACTAACCACCATATAGAATATTATCATAAATGAAACTTAACTTTTCATAGGACTCAAATTTAGTCTGATCGTCACAAAACTTCACACAGATGATCTTCACACCAACCTTCATAAACTTTGTGTTCAGATTTTTACAGATGTCAACCGTTTGACCGCCACAGCCAATCAAAATCAGCAACAAATCCACCAAACAGGAAGTGACCTCATATCTCTGCAATACTTTGAAATATCTTAATCAAAT
This sequence comes from Polydactylus sextarius, assembly GCA_016801845.1. NCBI lineage: Eukaryota > Metazoa > Chordata > Actinopteri > Polynemidae > Polydactylus > Polydactylus sextarius. The sequence goes on from CM028909.1 coordinate 26,350,712, forward strand.
TTGATATGTCGTCCCAAAACCCTATCTTAAGTGTCCAAAATCAATTTGGTGTCATTCACCCGCTAGGTGGCGCTGTAAATATCAAAAACGTGTTTTTCTTATATCTATTGATCCATTTTTCACTCAACTGTGATGCCCGCTGACAAAGTGATTTGACCCATCAATGTTCAGTGCAAAGTTTTTACGAAATCATAAAAACTGGCCGTCATATTGTGAAACTTCACAGGACTCAAATTCTTTCCAATCGTGACGAAACACAACACAGTTGATCTTCAAACCATGCCTGACCTAAATTAATTTAACTGCAAACTATTCAATGCAAAGCTTGCTCTGTTGATTCTGTAGACAGCAGGTGGGAACGCACACACACAGAGGCTTGTCTGGGTTCTTAAGAGTTGTAGTCTTTATTCTCCGACACTGTAACCTGTATGGTACATTTACTGTCAAACTTAGATGAATTAATTCTTCCTCTACTCATATACTCCTTCTCAGTGCTGCTCGCTCCCTACACACACACACACACACATTGCCTGCCTTATTCACATGCAGAGCTCCAGTACCATTTGGAAAAAAGGCACATCTTGGAAAGCTATGTTACTCATATTTATATAATAGACAACATTGAGGCAAAAAAGAAGTGATTACAAAATGTAACAGAATACATTGTAGAAATGTAGTGTAGTGAGTACTCTAATACACTCTAATACTCTGTATTAGAGTGAGTACTCTAATACAGTGAGTAGAAATTATAGATAGTAGCTACAAAATGAAGTGAAATGTAGTAAAAGTCAAAAGCATGCATTATTATTTTTACTTAAGTACAGATACGTGAACAATGTACTTAAGTAGTATTTGTACTTCAGTACTTCCACCACTGGTGAAATATGAAACTTATAGTTACACAAAATTTGTAAATACTTTATAAATACCTGATAAATGAATCCCCCAGGATCACTATGTGGAACTTCTGTCAACTTCTTTCCCCTATCTCTGTTTCCCTGCATGCACTTCCAGAGAGGATTCTTTCTGTGAAATTGAGTTTTTGTACCTTCACCTCTCTCCTTTTGCACTCTATGGAAGAGGTGAGCGACGATACCCTGAGATCTAATGTTGATATGCATTAGCTAACTTTCATATGTTTATATGCCAAATTGCTAGCATGCTAACATATATCATCTCATTTGTTAAGATGAACAATCACTGTTCACTGATTGACAGGGGGATCATTTTGTTTATTCATGTCATCATGTATGTTACTTTGTGTGTTAGCATATTGCAGTAGCCCTTTCTGGTCTAGAATCTAACCAGTTACAGATGCATGAACTTCACATGCACACATGGCTGAAATAATATTCTGTTGCAAATATATTAATATGCGTACATATACAGCTGCATAAACAAAAAAGAGACTTGCACACCACTGGTAATCAGTCAAGTTGGTGAGGAGAAATCTAATCAAATCATAATCTCTCCAGCAGTGAGAGTGATATTTGAACCTGAAGCTAAAAAGCAGTGGTGACAGATCAATAAAGAATTCACTTTTCACCTACCTGACAGACTTAGATTGTTTGAATTGAAAAGAGTTGGGGATCATGTTCTCAGCCTGTACAAGTAACATAAACAGCTATCAACACACACACACACACACACACATCAGAAAACCTGAGACGAATGAACTTCAGTTCTCCCTAAGCTGAAATGAGTTTAGTGCTCAGAAATGATAGAGGGTGATTATCACTTAACTGAAAAAATAAACAAAACCCACTCTTATGAGGCCTTCATTATCCCTCTCACACACACACACACACACACACTGTGCAAACAGTCAGACTAATACACACACCTGTTCAGCATTAAGCTCCATGATCATTTCTCATTAGCAGTGCTGCCTATCAGTAAAGTGCATTCAGGGACACTGAGGAAAATCAAACTTTTTGGGCAGTGTTACCATGGAAACTGATAAAGTCCTCAGACCCTAGGACCAAGGTGAATATGATTTTCTGTGAAAAGATGTCAAAAGAAGGAGATGCAGGCTGGTGGCACTGTGCTGCTCAAAGATACAACCTGACAAGAGACCCAAAATCCTGATGGAGAGAAGATGGATGCACCTCCCAATATCCCTGGACACCTTTAAATCAGCCCTCAAAACCAACCTTTTCACCATGGCTTTTCCCCATTCAGTTAAAAATCTATCACTCAGCCTTTTCCTTCATCTGTTTAGTGTTTTCCTTTGTCTGATTTAGTGTTTTCCTTCGTTTTACACACACACACACCACCACCACCAAAAAAAAAGAAAAACCTGCTCTTGTTCATGTAAAGTGCTTTGGGTACTCTGAAAGGTGCTTTACAAATGTGAGTTATTATTATTATTATTATTATTATTATTATTATTATTATTATTATTATTATTATTATTATTATTATTATTATTATTATTATTATTATTATTATTATTATTATTATTATTATTATTATTATTAGCCCAAAGTTAAAGTAGGCCCACTAAGTGGTGGCCTGGTGGCTAAGGGAGCAGACTTGGGTCCAGAAGGTAACAGGTTTGAATCCACCAAGCTACTGTCCCCACAGAGGTTGCAGAGGTTAATTTTGTTGCATTATGTGCTGTGCTCAATAACGTAATAGGAATCACTTTCTTTTCTAAGAATGTACACAGGCTCAAACTCTCAAAGGAACAAAGATGCAGTATGATATAGCCTATAGTTAAGGATGGTCCAGGTGGGACATAGACCTGTCTGAACCATCCTTTAGTTAAGCTGCTATAGGTTTAGACTGCTAGGGAACTCTGATAATACACTGCTCTTTATCTCTCTGTCCCTCACTCCTGTTCTCTCCCTCTCTCCCTCACACTTCATGTCTTTATATCAATATATTACATATTATTAACACTCATCTGCTCTCTCTCGCAGTTGTGTCCCCCCACCCCACCCCCTTTCTCTTTTTTCAGGTAGTTTTGACTTCCAAGTATGTGAACACATACAAGGAATTTGTCTGCAGTTCTTTTCCTTCGTTCCAATGTAATTTAAACATACTACCATAAAAAACAGAATAAACATCATATACACCAAATATAAACATTATATAAACATTGTATGGACTGAGCTGGAGAACTGCAGTATAGAATAAATATGAACGAATGTGAATAGTGAATAGAATGGTTGATCTGTTAGATATTAAATATATGTTTATGTATATGTATTTAAATATTAAGTATTATTTACAGTGTGTCGTTTTTATGTACATAGTGCAAATTACAGATCAGACAGTCAGAATGGCAGAGTTTTGTATAATGTGTTTGAGTTTGGTGGGTACAGTAGTGTTCATCAAAGTGATGGCCTGGGGGAAAAAAGCGTTCTTATGTCTGAATCAGCGCTGTCCCCCCTCAATTTCTTCCACCATCTGGTGGAGTGAGGTGACTTCCACTTTTAGCATGGCAACCTCGTTTTCAGTAATAGCTGTCCTATCTGAGTATGTTCAGGCCGGACTCCAGCTTGCTCCGGCGGGCCTTCTGTTTCGCCACGTCCTCCTGGAGCGTGTCTATCTTATTGTTTAAGTCGACTGTACTGTCCTGCTTTTGCTGCTTGCAATAGCAGCCATGATAGTAGATAGGTCTGTGTCCCTGTCTGAAGATTCCTCATTTGCAGACATGGTTTCAGCTGTGTCCGAGGCTTTAGCAGAGGTCTTGTAGCATTTTCCTTTCGTCAGCATTGTGTCGTTTAGTTGAATATTATGAAAATATGAAGCAGTCGGAGTGGTGCACCAATATTATTCAGTTGTCAAAGACAGATATGGTCTGTCTAAGGTTGCTTTATGGGATTGTAATTTTAATAAAAGTTGGTCCTGATCGGGAGCTCTGGACAAACACGTCCTCACATGCTGTTGTTCACTAATGCCCCCACGCTGTGTTTTGCATGTGGATTTTTATTTGCATCCCCTGTTCCCCCAGGGCTCCTGGCCCCCATTGCCGCCATGTCTCCACTACCTGCCTTCCATTCCCTACCTTCACCTCATCCTCTACATCATCCTCCCATTTGCCATAAAAATAAACTGAAACTTGTGCACTCTACTCGAGCCTCCTGTCTCTGTGTATCTGTGCCGGGGTCCTATACCAACCAAATGTGACAAAATCTATTACACATGGTTGTCCATAGTCCAGCTGGCTGCAAATGCTCATTGCATTTGAGTTGTGTAATATTAACTGTTCCTACTTCAGTCTGGTAACTGTAGTTGGGAGACGCAGGGGAGATCCGTCTTCTCCAGGGCTGAATGCAGCTTTCTTCCACGGCTAACTCCCTAGTAACTTCATGCTTTTCAATATAGTTGCACAAAAAGAACAGGCCGTTTAGCTGAAGAGGTGTGGGCTTTATTAGTTGACTACACTGTAATAAGTAGCACTTTTAGCTCGCTATCTGCCCCGGTCGCAGTCTCCTCACCAGTCATCACCTGCACACATACACACCTGTCTGCTTTGTGGGCTCATTCACAGGGGCATGCCATGGCCGCACACACTCACTCATGTTCACACACTGAGCTGCTTGAACTGCACACTAGAGCTAGACACGTTACACAACACTACCCCCACCATGGAATGGCAATTAGTAGTAACTCCATTCCATCTAAATAATATGTAAAACTGGTACACAGTTTTCTATATCTGTAGGCCTAAAACAAATGTGAAGAGATGGCTGTGTTCAAAATATTGCATGAATCCAAGTAGGTAAGTAGGTTATAGTATAACAACAAGTGTCTATACAGTAATAAAATTAACTCATTTTGCAGTGAACAAGTGAATTAAAACACACCAAAATGCAATTGTCTCTAATTAAACAAAAGAATACATTACACTTTAACACCTATTCTTTGGTGACTGGGTGTAACACTAACTGACTGACCTTGAAATCAGAATACATACATTCAAATGAAATAAAGTGCAAGTATATGAAAGCATCGTCTCTTCAGCTTTTTGTCTTTTTTTCTTTTTTAAACAATAAACATGAAGTAATGCTTTTTAAACAAATGTATAGAACATTGTAAACTAGTCCAATGTAAACTTCTAAACGTCTCTAGTGCAAACCTGAACTGTTATAGGTGGCTCACTCCATGACCCAGTCCCCGTACCAGTCCCGTACTAGTCACATAAGAATCGTTAGCAGGTGGAGTAGATGGCCGGAAGTTGCTGCGGCCATCACTGCAGGCAATATAGTGGAGACTGTGCAGGCCGAGGTCCTGGTCTGCTGGGTCCCCATCCACAGCTGGTGGCAGTATTTCAGAAGGTGTCCAATTCTGGGCTCGGTCCAGGACCCAGGTGATGTCCAGGGGTTCACGGCTATGGTAGCGCTTCGGCTGATCATGGTGGAGGACTTTCACTTTGGCCTGGGGCTCTTTTGGATCTGGTAAACTAGATTGTCCAATTGTCCCATAACAAAGAAAGGTCATTCATAGGGGGATATGAACTTGAACTTGAACTCTGTTTTTGACATGACATGTTCCTTTGATGCAATACCACACACCATCTCCTACTTTGTATTGTATGTGGCAAGCGTTTCTGTCATATTGTCTTTTTGTGTGTGTGACTGACTCACCCAGGGCTTCTCAAGTGATCTTATGAGCCAGTTCCAGCCACTCACGCACACACTCTGGGGCTGAAAGTGCATGATCAGAGTCCGGGGGCAAACCAGCTATAAGGTCCATTGGCTCACTGTTTTTGTGTCATGTAGCTGGGTGTGAAACCGGGGTGTGCTTGGTCACTCTGTAGGCCATAACTGAAAGTGAAAGTGAATACTATTACGTCATTGAGCACACAGCACACCATGCACACAACGAAACTGCATATGGGATCATGAGGTCTCAGTCCCAGTGACAGCGTTCTGCAGTAGAGGCCAGGATATTTGGAGTGTGGCATTGAAACTTTCAACTTGGACTGTGTTCTGAATGGTGTAGTATGGGATTTTTCGATGCCAAACAGACAGCACATCTCTTGGAATACCTCTGATTCAAAATTGCACCCTTAGTCACCGTAGAGAGAGTGAAGCATTCCAGAGCGACATGCCCATTCTATTGCGACAATGTGTACCACTGTCATGGCCTTTTCATCTGGGATCAGAAATACTTTGGTCCATTTTGTGAAATACTCCTGTATCACAAGCATGTCGTGGTTTTTACATTCTGTCTCATTTAGTGGACCTATAATGTCCAGTGGGATGCACTCCATGGGGACTCCAACCTGACAGTTCTCATGGGCGCTTGTGGGGTTTTGTGGGGTCTGGCTCTGCATGCACAGTTAGCCTCCCTTGTGATACCAATAGTACTTGGTTTGAAGTCTGGCCACAGTACGTTCAATACCAAAATGTCCACCACATGCCCTTAGGCAGGCGTTTCAGTTCAATCAAAGCAAGAACAAACTGTAATATATATATATATATATATATATATATATATTTGGCTCGTAAACTCTTAAAATCTACCTGCAGATTTAATTATATGTATATATATACATATATATACACATACATACATACATACACACACACACACACACATATATATCTGTGTGTGTGTGTGTGTGTGTATTGTTTTAACAACTTCTTGCAAACATTTAGTCTCTACTTTCTCTTCCTGGTCTTCCTCTTTTCTTCTCTATGTAAAGTGACTTGAGATAAATGTTTTTATGATCTGGCGCTATATAAATAAAACCAAATTGAATTGAATATATTTGCCGTTGCAAGTTGTTACATCTTGCTGTCATGTTAACTAATGTGTGACATATTTCCTTAATAATAAAAATAAAATAAACACATAAAATTAAATATTCTTCATCCAGGTTTTTTTCAACCAACAACATAACATTTAGCTTCACTGGATGGCCTCATTCTCAGATCAAATTTTAACCTAAAGAAGGACTTGACACACTATAGCCAATATTTACAAAACTGAATTCCTTCAGACAAAGCACAATTCCTTCGGCACATGTCGTCGGCACTGTCCTGCCATCACGTATGACAAATTTGAGACGAATCGGATGATTGTTTTTTTGAGAAACTGATCATGTGATCAAACACAAACAAACGCCAATATCTCATTTCCTGCAGGGTGGACCTAGGGTCACGCAGCACGAAAGTTGTTCGTCTACATCAGCTCTACACACAAACGAAGTTTGGTGTGTCTATTTCAAATGACACGTCATTTATAGCACTTTGAACTCTTATCACAGTTAAAACGCTATTAAACTTCAAGGTGTCACCATTTTGACATAGAGCGAAAAATCAAAAATCCCCACACAATTTATCATCAGCAACATCTTGATGTCACGTACGCCAAGTTGGATGGCAATCGGACGAACCGTCTAGGACCAGTACGTTAAATTCCATAAACGTGGACCCGCAAACAAACGCTAATAGCTCACTTCCTGTTGGGCGTGGAAACCGACATGCCATGTGAAAGTTGTCCGTCTTGATGAGCTCTACACACATACCAACTTTGGTGTGTCTACCTCAAACTATGTGCCGACCACAAGCCTTTGTTTAAAAATTTCAAAAGGGGGTGCTCTAGAGCCCCTGAGACATGCCTGGACTCCAACGTTGGTGCAAATGTGTGCAAATTTTGGGTTTTTGAGTTTTCAGGGATGGGAAAGGCCTCAAACAGGCCGCATTCCTCGAGAAGAAAAACAAAAATAATAAGAAGAATCTGAGCAGAAACAAAATAGGGTCCTCGCACCGGAGGTGTTTGGGCCCTAATAATAAGAATCTGAACAGAAACAATAGGGTCCTCGCACCGGAGGTGCTTCGGGCCCTAATAATAAGAATCCCAGCAGAAGCAATAGGGTCCTCGCTCCGGAGGTGCTCGGGCCCTAATAAGAAGAAGAAGAATCTGAGCAGAAGCAATAGGGTCCTTGCACTTGAGGTGCTTGGGCCCTAAAAAGAATCTGAGCAAAAACAATAGGGTCCTCACACCGGAGGGGCTTCAGGCCCTAATAAGAATCTGAGCAAAAACAATAGGGTCTTCGCACCAGAGGTGCTTCGGGCCCTAATGATAATAATAAGAATCTGAGCAGAAGCTATGCAAGAAAGACAGGATTCTTGTGTTCGAGGTATATTTTTCTATTTTAGTTTTTTGCTACTTTCTTTTTAGTATTTGTAATGTTAATTGATGTTTCATGAACTTTAAAGATTGCACTTTCAAATTTCATTGTACTTGTACAATGACAGAAAGGAATTCTGATTCTGATCCGGTATTCGTGAGAGGATGGTGCTGATGCCTGTGTCACTGGTATCGGTGTCTAGGATCATCTCACCATGGTCCAGTGTGTAGTCTAAGACAGTGGGGTGTGGTGAGACAGTGTTTAAGCATGTCAAAGGCGGCCTGGTGCTCAGTGTGCCACTGGAAAAGTGTATTTTTCTTTGTCAGGTGTAATGGTTCAGCAATGGAGGCAAACCTGCAATAGTAGTAGGTGAGGCCAATGAAACGTCTGACCTTTTGGACTGATGTGGGAGGAGGCCAAGCCTGGACTTTGTGGACTTTATTGGGCCTCATTGGCCACAAAGTGCTTGGACATAATGTGACCTAGATAGGCAACTTGGCGGCGAAACAAACAGCATTTGGCTCATATTGGGTTCAGTTTGAGGTTTGCTTGTTTAAGTCTATCTCAGGCACGTCCTTGGCCAGCACGATGAGGTCGTCCAGGTAGACAAGGAAGGTTTCCCACTGCATGCCAGCCAGGATGCAATCCATGAGCAGTTGCAACGTCGCTGGCGCATTATATAAGGCGAACGGCATGAAGTTCTATTCAAACAGTCCACTTTCGGAAAAAAAAAGGCAGCTGTGCGGTGGGCCCTTGCCATTAGCTCCACTTGCCAATAACCTGAAGCAAGGTCCATGGTGCTGAACGATTTGGCAGTGGTAAGACTGTCCAGTGTGTCTTGAATGCAGGGTAGCGGGTACATGTCGGTGATGGTGCGGATGTTGAGAGCCCTGTAGTCTATACAAAGACAGTAAGTCCCATCCTTTTTACACACCATAATAATTGGTGAGGCTGTACCGGACCCCCAGATTATCACACCTTAAGAAAGTAGATGAAACAACTCATCCACAGGACTTGGCTCTCCTGTCCTAAATTGCACTCGGACAGGCCAGAGAAATTAAACTCTGAGTGACCCCCAAACTCTTCTAAAAAGACCAGACTCCCACAACCATAAAACCCCCCTTTTCTCCCTTATCTGATCGAAGCCAAACTGGACCAGTTGGTACCACATTCCAAGGTGCAAAGAACACTTCATGTGCTCATATTGAAACCTAAAGACTCAGTTACATTCTTTATATAACAATCCAGTATTATGTATCAATGTAATATTATTTGTCTTTATGATTATGTTATCACCTGTTATGATTATTATATTATACAGGAAGTGTTCAGTTGTTTTGAGAGCTATTCTCCTATGCTTTCCTAAATGTCTTACTATTGTTTGTGTCACATTGCAAATAACCATTCCTTCCAAATTAGGTCACAGTCACAATAAATAAGTGGTGCTAATTATACATGCCATTAGTATGATATTCAAATAATACATAGAATATGAAATTGTGTAGAGATCACACATGTTCAATTTTCACATGTAGGATCACATACTTGGGTCATCATGAAGGAGGAGGAGGGGACTGCAAGCCCCAGACTCCAAGCTTGTGATAAACATCATAAATCAGAATTTGAAACTGAAACCAAGGGATCTTATTGCAGCTAAGGGGGATAATGTCACACCCCTCAAGGTGTATAGAGACCATTACACGCAGCTCTCATTCACTTCTTTGCTTCTTCATTCTCTTCACATCACTTTTGATTCTTCAGTTTCTTCTCTTCATTCTTCACTTCGTTTTTCTTCAATTCTTTTTACTCTCCACACATCAACTTAACTTCTTCAGTTCTAGTCTTCTTATTTTATTTTGTAAAGTTCTCGAGACAGTCTTTTCATAAATTTACTTTTTCTTGTAACTAAGTTGAAACGCAACTTAAAGTTTACTTAATTTGGCCAGCCAACTATAATTATTTTTGTTTGTCTTTTTATAACATATTATTTTTATTATTGTTAGTGCGTTGATTTTCAAAAGTTTTTGGAGTTTTTGTATCATTTGGCCAAATGTTCAAATTCTTCATCTACGATTGACAAACGTCTTCACTGATCAGACCAACTATCCTCCTCGACCCACAAAGAGTTCGAGCAGATCAGAACATCTGATCCAAGCATCCACCACCAGCCTGAGCATCGGCAGCAGTCGCCGCCAGGAGGCAGACACTGAGTCAGTCTGACTCACACACACGTCCAGGACCACCGTGGTTCGTCGGTCTTGAGAGAAACCGCCCGGGACTTGTCACGCCGCTGCGTCAGTTGCTGAGTCCGGCAAAGCCCCTGAACCGCCAGCTGAAGCAGGTTGAGTTTAATCCTTGCTCTTGGGTTTGAGGTTTGATAGTATAAAATCTAATGTACAGTTCATTTAAATTACTTATTCGTATACTTCAATATTACGATCGTTAGTCCCGTTCAAGTAGATATCTTTCACCCTGATCCAATTTAACACACACACACACACACACACACACACACACACATAAACACATAAACATTGGTGCATTCATTTACTAATTTGTTCATTTGTACATTTAAGTCCGCTGGTTTATATAATCTTTACTTACATATTCACTACTCATTCATCATAATCCATTCACTGTTTATTGTTTATTATTTTCTTATCTTTGTTTATTAAATACTGTTATATTCAGACTATATTCTTGTCTTTGGTTCATTTATGATCGGATCAATTGAATCGGAACTCAACCTTTAGATCAAGACAAAATCAATTCAATAACAGTCTAAATTTGTTAAATTTTGTTCTAAATTTCCGACGTAAAACAGTCCTCTCAGACGTCAGCAAGAGGTGGCACCTGGCTTTAATAGACTGTTAATAATTGAAATTGATTGTTGATTATTAATAATTGTTAATCAATATTGATAATCCTCCTAAAGAGGCATTTTCCACATTTCCTCTACAGAGGCCCAACTGCTGTGGCTGCAGGTGGCAAGACCGCTCTGGAGGCTCTCATGGATCCGCTGGTCTGTGTGTTGCTGCTTTTCCCCAGCCATCCAACGATGAGCCAGCTCCAAGCCAGGTTTTGATGTTGTGCTGCAAGAGACTGATCCGGCCTAGGTCACCAGATCCCCTGGAAAAGACACTTTCATAGGCACACAACAGGTTAGACAGTCCAAGTTTTTCATTGTAATTAAAGTGTGTAGAACTCAGGGCATAGGACTGCAGGGGAGCTGGCTAGGGAGTCTGCCACGGTGGGGACATCTCCTGGTTCCACTGTGAGCAAAGTCTCTACGATGGATAACTGAAGTGGGGGTCTCATGTCTTGGTGAATGGCACTGTGGTGAAGGGGCAGCACGCTCCTCCGTGCAACTTGGACTCCACTGTCCAAGACCGCACACACCTCCAGCTCTTATATGTGCATGTGGATGCTCATTGCATGATTTTGGCCTTTAAGGTAGAGCACAATGGGCTGCGGGCTTTCTTGAAGAGTGTTTGAAACAAAAGTCTTTGCATTTCGTTGAAGAGATGAGCACTGGCTTTGCTTGTGACGCCAACCATTACAGTTATGGCAGCAAATATCAGCCTTTTTAAAGCTCTTGTGCTGCTTTGGTGTTTTTGTGGGACAAAGTAATTGGGTGAGGGGCTAATTGCAGGTGTAATGACACCTGCAGGTGTAATGTTACAGTCTTGCTTTTGTCCCTCTCTCTGACAACAGCGGCCCAGGGCCTGCGTTCAGTGAGGTTGCGAGCCCCCGGCTGCTTGACACTGGTGACATAGGACGCACCTCTCTTTGTGATTTCATGACGGTGGGCTGTCTTGCTCTGGCTAGTGTGGCTGAACATTTTTTTAACAGTCTTTAGACTAGCTCTGCATCGCCCAGACCAATTGTGAAAACCTCAGCAGCTATAGCATCTTGCTCAGCCTCTGACCAATCCCCATAAGCTACAGCTACTTTCGTATAAATGTCATCTCTGAAAACATGAAGAGCCTCACCAGATTTGTGTAGTTTCTGCCTCAACTCCACTGCCACTGACCGCTGTGTGATCTGAAGAAGGGCCAGATGAAATTTCAAGTTCCTCCAGCAGGCAGCAGAGGTTCTATTTGGATGAGCGAGGGTTTCTGTGGACGATGGTGCCTGCAGCGCCAATGAGGCAGAATTTCAGCTGAATGGCCATTGTCTTGACTGATGTTGGACTGCGTGCTCAGGCTATGGAACTCCTCTGGCTATGTGTGAGCCCAGTCCACGTGTTCGTTTAAATTGAAGGCTAGGAGAAGATATTCGGTTTCAAAGTTATGTATTTAATAGGCAGTAGATGAATAAAGCAGTACAGAATTCTGGGTCAGAGTTTGGTCCCTGCCAACAACAGAGTGTGTCAGTGCACGAAGTCTGACTGCCTGAGCTTTCCCTGGCCCAGCAGTTTTATACAAAGATAAGAAATGCATTGCACAAAGACACAACATAAGTTGCTTATTCAGATTGGTCACAGTTGATTCGTGATGATTGGTCTCCTGGGTGGGTAGGCTTCAAGTATCATGTACATAAGCACAGTGTTCCGTGCTTCTATCAGTGTTTCTGTCCCCATTAACATCATGTCATTCATCATTCAGCTTAGTTTAGACTATATGGCAGACATGTGTCCTTGTGGGGCCTGATCTCACACTGACCTATATATATATATATATATATATATATATATATATATATATATATATATATATTGGTGGTTTTATTAAAATGTTCATCTCCAAAGAAAAGAGGGTCATTATGCCCATGTTACCCACACCCGTTTAGTAAGACATCTGTATCTAGGAATCAAAGCTCGTGTCATGCTGCTTAAAAATATTGATACTAGTGATGGACTGGTAAAACGGGGCATTTGGGACTGTATCTAAAGTTTGTTATACACACGATGAAAGTTTCCCATAACGTATTTATGTCACATTTGATAACAAAGAAATAGGAAGAACAGCTAGAGCAAAGAAACCATGTTTAGAATATGCATGTAAAGATTCAACACCTATCAAGCCACGGGAAGACAGAGTAACTTCCAGTGGTGGCGTCAGACGTCATTATCCTTTGAAATTAGCTTATGCCTGCACAGTGTGTAAGGTTCAAGGTTTGAAAAAGATATTTGCCACAGGACAGACATATGTGGCTCTAAGTGGAGTGAAGTCTTAAGATGGACTAATTTCAAAAGACTTCACAGAAGAAGTTATATATGCAAATGCAAGCATTGAGGCTTTATTAAAAGACATGCCTGCATTTATTAAACCTATAGCCATTTCACAGCCAAATTGAGCTAAAATACTCTTACATAATGTTCAAGGACTCATCCCACACTTTGAAGACATCAAACGTCATAACAGATACATGGAAGCTGACATCATTTGTGTAGAGATATCCTGGGTTGGCCCAGGATATCTCTGAGCATACAGTTCCTCTTGGCTTTCATTTTCATCACAAGCAAAGATGCCATGCTTATGATGAAAGTGACATAATGTTCACAAAATTTAAAACCCAGAAAAAAGGAGGTGTAGGAATATTTGCATGTTCTGTGATTAACTTACCATGTAATAACACCGAGTGCTTATCTATAACTTTACCTTTATTAAAAACAATTGTAACAGTGCTGTACAGACCACCTACGTATACATCAACCGTATTTAAAAATAAACTCAGTGTTTTGCTGACATATTTAAATACATCGACAAAGTGAGAGTCAATCAAAGTCTATTAGAAAATTGGGGATATACTCAAATTGTTCAAGAAGCAACTACAGAAATGATCATTTTAATTGAACACATTTATATAAAAATCTAATCCAGAACATACAATTGTCAATGTCTTACCAACATTTTTCAGCTATCATCAGTGTTTACTAATAAGTTTGTGTTAGTGATTTTAATGATTAAGAGTCTTAACAAAGCTGACATTACTAGTGTATCTTTCTGACAAGTTGTCCTACACCTCAAAGAACAAGGCTGGTACAGGCTTGTAAGAATGCCCCTGCCTCGGTTAGCCACTGGGGGGAGTCATAGGCAGGTGGGAAAAGGCCTGACAAGAGACAAAGTGTGACTAGGGGAAAGCTGGGTCTGCCAGCTGAGTAGGACACACAACTCAAAATTGTACTTGTCACTAGTAGTGCCCCCTATTGACCGCACTGCACAAAACTTGGTGGGCCTGTAACAAGTCATCCACAGATTATTGTTGTCAAATTTAATGCAGCAAATTTCTATAGTGGTTTGTGAGATATGTGGCTTTGCAGCGCCATAGAGACCAAGTGTCACAAAAGTTGGGGTGCTTGTAAAAAATCATATTGTGATCAAAAAATAAAAAAAACGTTTCATTAAGTTTCAGTAAATACTTCACAAGGTACAGGCCTTGTCATATTGTGCCACACCCTTAAGAATCATTGGCCATTAATTTTGTATCAATAATCCTAGCAAAAATCCTACTGATATATTTTCATTATTTTTGTTATGGACAAAGAATGAAAAGTTATCAGTAGGATTTTGATACATCCCAAGTTTGGCAAGAAGTGGATGAACAGGCTAGATGGAGTTCATTTTGTTTTGATGTGCAATTTTGTCAAAATGGCGGAAAAAACATTGGCAGTGGAAATGGGTGTGGCCTGGTCCATTAGAACCAAGGCTATATAAGGAATCAGAGGGAGAAAGAATTTTGTTTCCAGGGCACACAGTTCTTGAGATATGAGATATGACCCAAAACAGAACTTGGCTTGTTATTGTGCCACCTAGCAGTAGGCATGTGTGTTGAAATCCTGGAAAAGTTAAATGCCATGTTCTACCAAGTTACCAGGTTTGATGCCTTTCACTCTTGCAGTTCTTAATTGCATGGACCCATAATAAGAATCACAAGAAAAACAATAGGGATACTGCAATTCCGTTGAATGGACCCCTAAAAATCCTAAGAGAAACAATAGGGATCCTACAACTTGCATGGACTTCTATTCAATTCAATTCAATTTATTTTATTTATATAGCGCCAGGTCATAAAAACATTTATCTCAAGGCACTTTACATAGAGAAACCCAACATTTCCACAATGAGCAAGCGCTTGGCGACAATAGAGAGGAAAAACTCCCTTTTAACAGGAAGAAACCTCCAGCAGAACCAGACTCAGAGTGGACGGTCATCTGCCTCGACCGGTTGGAGTGAAATGAAAACAGGGAAAAGAGAAGAGAGAGAGGAAAGAGAAGGTGGAGGACGGGGGAGGGGGGAGGAAGAAAAGTGGGAGACCAGGAAGAGACAGTAGAGAGTAGATGGTTACAAGTAGTTGTTAAAGTAAAATTATCATTACAATTAATATTACAATAATTATAATTATAATAATAATGATGAAGATGAAAATGATGATATCGTCAAAGAATTGGAGTCCAACAGCTCTGGAGTCAAAACTTCCTGTAAAAGAGAAAGGGGTAGGGGGAGACACAACTGCGAGAGAGAGCAGATGATGTTAAAAATATGTAATATATAATACTATATATAATACTTCTAAAAATAAAAATCCTAAGAAAAACAATCAACAAACAGGAGATCCTGCAACTCAATGCGTGGATCTAATAATGATATAATAATAGTAATAATGTGTAATAAATCTATTATATCATAATAATTCCTTTTATCTAAAGGGGCCTTTCTAGCATCCAAGGACACCATACAAAAGTGAAAAAACAGAGAAGAAAAACATAAAAATACACAAGATTAAAAAAAAAGTAAAAATTAAAATTACAAGTGCTTACAGACCGAAAGCAATAACTTCCCTCATGCCTTTCACTCTCTACCTGTCTTCTCTGGTTGTTTTGAATGTGTTCTGTTAACAACTTCATTTGATAATTTAGCTACTTTTAGCCATTCTTTAAGTGTCAATATTTAACCGCGACCCATTACTTTCTTCCTCTGCGAGGTGGAAACTAACAGTAACGGCTCCAGTGAGCTTCTTCAAATTAGTGGTGTTTCCCTTTAAAAACATAAATGCGACGTGACGTGAACAGATGCTTTCATCCACATACCCTTGTGGCTTTCACGCGGCAACCATCATGCCATTTCCCCCCTTCCCAGGCGTGTGAGCTAAGATCACCATTGCATTCAGTGGATTTCTCGGAAAAGAAACAGCAGGGAAAACTATGAAAGTGAAGCAGCGACAGGTCTAAGAGCTTCGCAGGAGAGAGGCGCATAGGTAAGAGACGACAAGGTTTTGTCGTTGAAGTCTCCGCTGCAGATCTGTTGTTATATGGCGGATGCTTGTGCAGAGTGGAGAGTGCGGTCTGTACGAAGGACTAGAAATGTATGAAGGGCGTAACCGTGTAGGAAACAGGTGCGATCTGGCGTTTAATGGAAGCCGGCTATTGCTTTGAGTGTTTCTTTCAATGCAGCTGACAGAAGGATGCTGCGCAGTGCGCCCCGGCAGATGTGTGCGTGTCTTGTTATCCTGTGTGCCCATGTTTGAGCGTGTGACTCCTCTGGGGCTTTTAGGCGTAAGATGACATGTTTCCACCGTTATCCGCGTAATAAACAGGCGAAATACTTAACCGTACTTGTGCCGTCCATGTTTGTAAGCAGCCAAGTCGTGACAGGTTCTGTGGCGCTGCAGTCTGACCTTGCAGTACTTCTGTTTTTCAGGACGTTTTTCTCTTCGCCCCCCCTTACACCCTTTCAAATGTCACTCTAGTGATATAAGAGCTGTATCTAGGTTCATCGAGGCTGTGGTTAGCTCAGCATTCATTGCACTAATATCCCAGAAGGCTGGTTCTTAATGTAACATCTTATGCTGAGTTTAGGTAACCTTCAAACAGAAACCTGGTTTATGTGGACAACTGAGTTTACAGTCTGTATCTCCTGTGCACTTAATGTTAAATGCTAAACAGTGTTGTCAGAATTCAGCAAAGTGTAGCACATGCTGCACTGAATACAATGTGAATGTGCTTCAACATACAGAGATCAGTATTGTTTACTTTCCCTTGGCCCAGGTCATTTTTGTCCTTGCAGCATAGCCATCTTGTCAGCAGCAGGCTTCCCCATCCTCTCCCTCAGAATTATTAACCAATAGCAGCTCTGCCCCTGCTCATGTTCCTCACAAGTGGTGGATTGACCGTCACCATGGTGACTTTGCACTAGTTTGCACAGTATGGTGTTGGCTCTGATACACGCGGTGGGAAAATCTGTGATTCTGCTTTTTTGGCCTGTGGTAACTATTAATAAACAACTATCATTGTTCCTAGGAGTGCAGCTTGGCAGCAGGGGACACACAGAACTCTATACAACACCTTATTTCAGTTCTTAATTTTTGTGAGATCTCCAAAGCCTCCTGATTGTTGTGTTTTATTTGTTCCCCTAGACTGTTAGTCACATCAATTAATTCCATGGATGCTCTCAATGAGGAAGCAGTGTTTTCATCTAAGTGTTTGAATACTGTACAAGAAGAAAACCTGTCAGTCTTAATTGTTTTCACTATATATTAATATATGTTGTTACTTTTAGCTGAGTAGCAGTGGGCAGGGTGACTAATTTAAAGATATCAGTAAGTTTACTTCAGCTATCTTCCCCCAGGGCTTAGGCCAGTGGTTCTGTAAAATATCTGCTGATTCACCCTTTGATGGTAAGAAGTGTCTACTCATAATCCCTTGACATCAGTTATATATGTTTATTGTCAGTGAAAAAGTCATTTAGAGCGACATTCTCTTCTCTGACTGCTGTAGACCTATATGGTCATACTTTACAGTTAAAACATTCAGTAAAAAATCCTCTTTCACACATACATCTCTTCAAGTGGGGCCAAGTTTGTTCCTGTATCAGAGACAGATAGTCAAAGTTAGAAACAATCTTGCAAACATAGTGCAGCATTTGGCAACTACAGGGACATATTTTTTATCTGGAATTAGTGTAGACCAAAACCAACTGACACTGAGTGTATGTCAGGTTCAAGACACACAATTTTAAATGCTTATATTACTCTTTTCTGTTAGATATATAGCTATGCTTCCTGTATCATCATAGAAATATGAAAATATTTTGAGCACAAGATTTTCACCTTCGTGTTGAATGAACAATGATGCGGAGGGAGAATGAATGGAATTGTGTGTAGCCCTTCCCTATGGTATTAATGTGATTGTCAATATTGATTTTGATTGTTTTTATCAATGCTCTTTGCTAATCTTGCCTTTGAGAAAAACAGTACACACAGGCTATTACCATGATCACTCAGGTTGCAGCACTTTGGCATGTGTTTCATAACTGTTGCTTGGTTCACAAATAACAAGCCCATTGTGTAAGATATTTTGAGCTTTTGACCAATTTCAGTGTAGTCATGAAGTTCCCTGTCATTTCAGAAAATAAAATAAAATAAAATACTTATGTAAAAAGACTCTAATACTGCAAGTAATGCCATGTGCATTTTATGCAGAACATGCAGTAAAACAAGACTTTATCTCAAGGCAGTAAACAGTTTATAATTGAAGTAAAAGCTGTGTTGCAGGTTTATTGCTGTCGCCGGCTGAATTTAGCCCAAGCTGATCTGCGTCCACTGCAGCAGTGGAGTGACTTAGATGAGGCCTGCAGGACTGGCCTCATCTGTGCTGTCTATGGAAACCAAAACTCATAGTTTGAACTCTGTAGTGAATATTATTTCCATCCTGTATTCATGGTAAATGCCTGACTGTCAAGCTAATGGGTGCTCTTTGCCACACTATTGCCCTCTTTATTCCTGGAGCACATGTGTAGAGCAATAGAAGCTTGAAGGAAAATGTAGTCACTAAATACTAGTCTGGTTTTGTGATTTATGTGTTAGATTCGAAGTGTAGCCACTTTGGTGGCTTTTACAGTCATTAGAGTAACTGATAGCTTGTATGCTTACTAGCAGTTACCACTAGTTAACTGGTTCACTTTTACCCTGTAAAACCAAAACATACTGTTTGCAAACCCTTTGAATACAGCACAATGATCTTTATGTTTGTGGGCTCACCATTACCTCTTGTTGCCAGAAGAGAAAAAGCACCAACTTCTTCAAACTACAACCAGGCAAAGATAATGGTAAAATCAAAAACAAAAATGGTTTAACAGCATTTTGGTTTGGCAAATGCACATCTTTTTAACCTTAAACTGCCTCCTCGCACACAGTCTAAGAATTTAGAATTTTTTATTTTACACACACACACACACAAATATATATAAATTTGTGTCAATTAATTAGATTTTAATTAATGGACAGGGTGTATGCAACATAAAATATGTGAGATCTCAATAAATGGACCAGATCTTTATGGCTGCATGTGTGCATGTGAATGGGCATCACGGACACAGTACTGCTCATGTAGACAGGCTCTACCTAGGTTACATCATTAATCATGCATTATGTTTCCAGATGAATTACAACTGCATTAATGTGTTAACATTGACAGCCATGATGTTTTGCTTACCTTACCGCAGAATATTTCATAATCATTGACAGTGGATGCAGCTTTTATATGTAACTTAGTGACATCTGTGTTTACAGGGGACATATTATGCAAAATTCACTTTTTACATGCTTTTGTATTTTCATATGGGTCTCTACTGCTCCTATAACCACTCCAAGCTTAAAAAAAAAAAACATCCACCCTTTTTCCTTGAGTCAGTTAAAAGATGTTGGTGTCAGGAATCATGTGCTTCAGCGAGCGGTTTGGATTTCTCCCCTATTGTGACGTCACAATAGGGGAATTTGCCTAGGACCATCCCTCACCTGCCCACCCCCGCCCAATAGCTGAATATCTGCCATTGTGGTGTGCTGCTTTTTCAAGCATTGGACGCAGTGCGCTGTGGCTGGTAAGTCTTATACAAAGTGTTCTGCTGGTGGCTGCAAGGACCAGCACAACTCAGTGCATTTTCTCCCAGCCGAAGACAAACAACAAACCGCGTGGCTCTATTTTATTTTTGATGCTGTCCCAGCAACAGTCGGCTAGAATCATGTGGTGTGTGGAACCTGTTCAGGACAGTACACAGCAGGATTAACCAGCAGACTTCGTTTGACAAAGGGATCTGTACCTACTGTCCATGGCAAGTCAGCAGATGAGGGTATGTAAGTACTTTCAAATTTTGTGTTTTGTGTCTCTAGCTTGTTTCCATTTTGCTGTTCAGCACAAGCTAATGCTAATGCTAACATCACTGCTAGTCCTGCACCAGCTTGGAGTGTTTTTCTCCAAACTGTAAATGTAGTGCACAGCTAACCGAGTCATTTTAGAGCTGGATAAATTTTAAATGTTGTTTAGACTTGAATTAGATATCGTCATGTTTTCCACAATGGATGCGGGCAGCGTATCAAGGCCCTTAGTCTGAGCTAGCGTTAGCTGTTGTAGCCTCAGTTTATAACGTTACCTAAAGTAAATGTACATTCCCCGTAGATCTTCACACCTCATTTATTCATTATCGTGTTTATCGAACATGAAGCATAACTGTGGTCTTCTGTCGATGCTGGTTCAGTCACTTTTTGACAGATCTTGAGACCTCTGCTCTCAGCAGAGACCTCTGTCTGGGGTGTCACGGTTTGTGTTTACATTTTATTTGTACATGACAGTATTTTCATGTTTGTGTAGACCAGGGACCAGGGAGAATGCAGGGTTACCCATCAATACACAGGCAACATTCTGTAAGTTATATATTTTTTATTTTTCAACAATAAAAGATCTGTACATTATGTACATTACATTACATTATTTGTACATTT
Organism: Polydactylus sextarius; assembly: GCA_016801845.1. Classification (NCBI taxonomy): domain Eukaryota; kingdom Metazoa; phylum Chordata; class Actinopteri; family Polynemidae; genus Polydactylus; species Polydactylus sextarius. The sequence goes on from CM028909.1 coordinate 26,371,521, forward strand.
ACTATTGCACTTCAGTATCTTTAAACTAAACAAAACAATAAATAAATAAAAAACTGAACAATGAAATACTTGTGAAACTATGTACATAGTTACAGAAGTGTTTGTGATTGTCAGATATTGTACAGGGTACATGGAAGACTTGGGCCTCATCATGGGACAGATCTTTGTGAACCCAGCAGCCTACAGGGACGAAATCCTGAAATTACACATCCCTGATGACCTGCCTTCAGAGTATGAGCATCCAGAGAAGGAGGTGATCGCCAACTACGTTTCTCCCTTTAATCGATGGGAGGCGTTCTGAAGTCCACGTATTGTCCTTGGCTGTCAGGAAACTCTTGACAAACACACAGGACCACACACACGACAGGATGACGACCCTTATCCTGTGTCCAAGGAATCCCCAACACCAACTCACAAAGCTTTTATGGGAAAGATACCTGTAACAACTAAAAGTTGAATGTTGTGTTAGTTGGCACGTTAAATAATCTGTCAGTTCTCTACAATTGTCACATTTCAAGGTGGCTGAAAATATGTTTTTGCTTTGTGTAATAAATATTTTTTGTTATTTCTAAATGTGTTGTGTGTATGTTTGATATCAGCTGTATTTGCAGATAATAGCTACACATAATAAGAAAGAAACCAATCATTCTTGGACACTGTCCAATTATAAGTATTAATATGTAAGGTCTTCAGTGACCTATGAACACAAGTAAAGTAAAACTAAAATCGTTTGCTGACAAAAACAGTATGTTGTCATAGATTTGTCATAAATACTGGTAAAAAACTAATAAGTAGCTGTAAAGCCCCATGGTCAGCTCTGTAGAGGTTTGAATGCATTTGAAGAGAATAAACATTCAGACACACCAGGTGTAAACCTGGATGATAGATCACACACTGAGGGCTATCCTCCAGCTCCTGCAGACATCATTTGATCTATTATGTATAATATAAGGTGAGTGCTATGCTAACATACTATAAATGATTTTATAAATGGCAGCATATATAAAAAAGAAAAAATCTAACTGAGTGTTGTGAGCTTTGGGAAGTTTCAAATGCAAGCAAATATTTTTGTAAAATATTGTAAAGAGACTGCCATTATGTCAAAAATTAAGGAACATTATACAGTTTATGTGCAACAGTCTGAACAGTAGGTTATAGTCTGACGGAGGTGCACTGTAACAAGGAGAACATGGTTACTGTTGCTAACGGACGGAAGTAGCAAAGCTACTGTGTCATGGTGAATGTATCGTGATTAGTTTATCACAACAGATTAAAAAAGTTGACTTACTGTTCAGAAACTGCTTGCTACATTCGTGGTGTTTGTGCCGCTGGTTCCTCTTCCTCTGGGTCCAACTCAGGGTCAAATATACTGAGCTGGAAAGTGTCTCTGTTTTCTGCCATTTTCACGTGCAGTAATTGCGCAGCATAAACGTGGGACAGGTCGGGCGTGGCCAGCAGCAGCTCATTTGCATAAAGGTGACAGAGCCCTAAAACAGCTCAATTTGATAGAGACTGAAACTGACAAGGATAGAGGTGGTGAGATCTAATTATGTGAGAGTGATATTGGGAAAAAAAACTTCATGAACATGTTTTGTATAGACCATAGACCTATTCTAACTTGTTTAAAAAGGGGTATATTATGTCTCCTTTAATATAAAACAGAGCCATTGTCTGCTACAGACCAGAGGGACCAAACCTGGATACATGATCACCAATAGGGTTTTCACAAATTTTCACTTCATCTTATACTTACACATGTATGAATATTCAAAAGACACACAAACAACGAGTCACAATGTTTTATTTCTGAGGCAGCAAATCTTAACTGCTGACAGCAGTTCAGTTGATTCAGATAAGAGAATGAATCATCATAGATTGACTTTGACCTGTAGTGATGCAGCGCTGCATTCAGACCACAGATGTATTATTAAAATCAGTGGAAAGCTTTTCAATTCATAGAGGTTGGGACCTTGTGTACATGAATGGAAATGAGAGGGTAGCACAGAATCTTAGAACTAAAAACTAAGGACTTAGAACTTATGATGTTAGATAATTAATTATTAATTCAGCATGGAATAATGAACAAATTTTAATCTAGATGCAAAGTTATAGTTATAGCTATAGTTATGAACAGTAATTATGTAAGATGATGTAAGATGTGAGATGTTTATGAAATTTATTTTTGTTTTTGTTTTTTCATTCATTTGCCTGCTAAAAATGACATAAATTCAACACCATTTGCGTATCTGTATAGTAAATATGAAGCTGATGCTTGCCAGTTGCCAGTTAGCTTACCTTAGCGTAAAAACTAGAAACAAGAACAAGCAGTTAACCTCCCTCTGCAAAAGGAAAAATATGACAACAACAAATACAATACAATACAATACAATAATAAATATAATAATTATAATTAATAATAATAATATAATTCATCATTTAATTTCAACAATGGGTTGAACAATCAGTTGGACATTCTCTCAACTCACCCATTTTATCTACAACCGAACAACATAAATCAGTAAAACATTTCCCATTTGTCATGAGTATAAGCTGATTTTAAAGTGATAGAAAATAACTTTTTACTCAGATTTTTCATCATGAATTGTTATTTTTAGATTGTTTAGAGGCTTAGGTTTAGAGATTCTTGTTACCATCAAGGAGATAATGAAATGGATGCAAATGATGTCTATTGCCACTTTAAATTATTGGATAACTGTGTGGTGATTGATACAAGTGTGATTGAAATTGCCATGTTTTACCATCCAATGAAAATGAACTTCCATGCCTTCCGACCTTTCTGAATGTCTGAAATATGTTACATCTCATGAACTCTGAGATTTAAGAAAAGTTCAAGGTCAAGAATATGAGAACACAGTAACCATGACTCCATTTGAAGGCAACATCATTTTTTTTTACTTTAGACATAGCCAAGGTTGCCAGATATCTCCTCTCTTCCGGTGTTTAAGCTAAACTAAGGTAACCAGTCTCTGGATGTAACTTAATATTTACTCAACAAACATGAGTGTAATATTAATTTTCAAATTAAATGTCAAACAGAAATTCCTCCTACAAATGTTTTTAACGGTTACCAAAAACTTTAAAATGCTGTTAATAAATCGAATGAGTATAACAGCAACATTTCCTAATTTTCATTTGGTACTTGGCAATTTAGCATGAAAGGTTCACAATCGTCATGCTCAGGCAGTCTCTTGAGGGCTGTTGGAGTGAGTCACACTTTCTCTTTACCTCCCTTCAATGTCCAACCTATGAGGTGAAATCTATGACCAGTATTTGTGCTCTGAGTCCAGCTTTTTCTTCTGTGAGTGTGTGGATTTTTATGCATTAACAGACACATTTGCACCAGCTCTGTTTCCTTTAGATACAAAGAGATTAGGGGAGGACGCAGACAGAGTGGTTGAGTGTGTACATGAGGAGTCATGTCCTTCCTCAATCCTGTATTTGTCCAGATTATCATCCTCCACTATCATCTATTTAACAGTTCTGTCCTCCTCCCTCTAACATTTGTATTCACCTCTCTCTTGCACAGAAGCTATGTGAGTGTCAGCCTTGCTCAGGCTTCCCATGGCTGAGGATGGTGTTATATAATGGGCTTGACTTAATAAATCCTGTATTATGTGCTGTCATGTGGTTTGATCTGTTATGATGGCAGGGAGAGCCAGAGAACATGCTGCCTCCCTGGGCCATCAGTGTCACACACTGTGAGTCAGTAGTGAATGAAAATTACACTAGGTCATCCACATGGTGTGTTTTTAACCTATGGTTGTTTGCTTTTACTTTCAAAGCATCATCAAATCAAATTCCCTGTAGCTTTGTTCTCAATATCTCCAGCAGCCAATAAAATTTCAGAAATGGCAGCAGGTTTGACCTCATTCATCTCCATTGCTTCAATTCAGTCTTTACTCATGACAGTGCAGTTTGTTTGTTATAGATCCATTAAACAGATTAATACTTGATTAAACAGGATTTGGAAGATAGATGGTTGGATGGATGGATATATATATATATATATCCATCCATCCATCCATCCATCCTTCTATCTGCAGGCACTTCTAATGACAGGAGACACTCCACTTCAGAATGGCTCCTGTGACTCAGTCAATATATGGGTTGTAGACACAGAGCCACGGATATCCCAGGATGAGTGGCAGGCATGAAGAACTCAGGATGTGGAATTGTAGTGTCTCATGATGGTTACCAGAAAGCAGCAGGTGCACAGGAGAGGTCTAGTGTGTGATGGTACCCAAGATGTGTCCATCTAAGGCTGTGGCAGGAACTGGATGCAGCAATGGAACCCGTATGAGCCACAGTTAACGGATCAACTCCTCCTTCATAATACAGGTGCTGGCCCTGGAGTCAACGAGGATCACCAAGGTCTGGGGACCGTCTGGAAGGAGGAGCTGGCCCTGGAATAAGGGTCTCTGGTTTCGGGAGAAGTCAGGGCAGTTGAGTTCACCATGGTCTCCCTCACTACTGGTAAGCTCTGGCTTCTGCTGGACAGTTGAAGACGAAGTGCAGCACCCCTGCTGGGGTGAAGGGGAAGCTCATGATGGGTTCCCTCTCAATGCTCCTCCTGTCAACGAGCATGGATGTATAGGTCTATTCTGACGCTAAGTACTATTATTCCATCCAAGTGGTGGGGGTGTCGTGTGAAACCAGCTTGTTCATGATGTAATCAGCCAATCCGTGGAGGAATGCATCACAGAGGGCAGAACTGTGCCACCGGCTTTGACTGGCTGTGGTCTGGAAGTCAATGGAGCAATCCATTGAAACTGTCCTGCTTATCTGTCAACTTATATTACATAAGCCTGCAACCTCTCTTGGCTTTCCGCTGTAGTTTGTTTACATACAAACTAGAATTATATAGGACTCTACATGGGCTACAAACAAATTGGCCAAATGCATTGCACCTATTAGCCTTATCATAGCACTCTGGATTGGCTTAACAATGGCTCCACTCACCTCACCATACTGCATTGACTGCACCCTTCCTCGGATCTTCTCCCTGTACCAGATCTGTGAGGTTGATTTGCTGATGGACACCGTCAGATTCAGACCAGACCAATCAGAATCCATTGGTGTTCAAGTTTGTGCTACCTCTGTCTCCGGTGGCTCTGGTGCCCTTGGTCCTGCAGGCTCTTCAGAGGCAGCTGTGGCCTCTCCTCCGGGTAGGATAGAGGTCTCCACTCCCACAGCCACGATGACCCATTGATATGACTAGGAGCTAAACCCTAAGCCATGGGCTTTTCCACTCCATCTATTCCGGAAGCTTGGTCCATGGTCATTGCGCGGAGCAGGAGAGGAAGGCAATCATTCCAACAGTCACAGCACAATATCCATTTAGAAAACAAATTTGCTCCCCTTCAGGGGTCTGACTTCTCACCCCTGACTGTGGAGCTCCAACCTTCTCCATTCTCGTTGTCTGACGAAATGTCCCAGACCAACAACCTGTCTCTTAGGCCCTGTTCCAACCAGGCTGTTTAAAGACGTCTTACCTTTAATTGGCACGTCCATCTTGAGTCTGATCAATCTATCTCTTGTAAAAGGCTATGTACCACAGGCTTTTAAAGCTGCAGTAATCAAACCATTACTTAAAAAGCCTATTCTGGACCCAGGTGATCTAGCTAATTATAGCCCCATATCAAATCTCCCTTTTATGTCCAAAATCCTGGATAAAGTTGCTGTTGCTCAACTATGTGATTACTTACATGGGAATAGTCTTTATGGAGATTTTCAGTCAGGGTTTAGAGGTCATCCATAGTACAGAAACAGCAGTAGTGAAAGTTACCAACGACCTTCTTATGGCCTCTGACAATGGACTTGTCTCTATTCTTGTCCTGTTGGATCTTAGTGCTGCGTTTGACACAATTGATCATAACATCCTATTACATAGATAAGAACATGTTGTTGGGATTAGAGAAGCACTGCACTTTCTTGGTTTAAGTCGTATCCATCAGATAGATTCCAGTCTGTTCATGTAAACAATGAGTCTTCCATACGTACTGCAGTTAGTCATGGAGTCCCACAGGGTTCTGTGTTAGGACCAATCTTTTATAAATTGTACATGCTTCCCTTAGGCAACATCATCAGGAAGCACAATATAAACTTCCATTGTTACGTGGACAATACCCAGCTGTACTTATCTATGAAACCAGATGAAACTAACCAGGTCATCAAACTTCAGGATTGTCTTAAATGCATAAAGACCTGGATGATTCAGAATTTCTTACTTTTAAACTCAGACAAAACTGAAGTTATCATACTTGGTCCTAAACATCTTAGAACATCATTTTCAGATCACATAGCTAATCTGGATGGCATTAACTCCAGTTCTACTGTGAGGAACCTTGGAGTAATCTTTGATCAGGACATATCCTTTGTATCTCATATCAGACAGGTCTCTAGAACAACTTTTTTCCACCTACGTAATATTGCAAAAATGAGAAGCATCCTGTCTAAAAAGGATGCTGAAAAGTTAATTCATTCATTTGTTACCTCTAGACTGGACGACTGCAACTCTCTACTATCAGGGTGTTCCAGTAACTTCATCAAAAACCTTCAGTTAATCCAGAATGCTGCAGCAAGAATACTGACAGGAAATAGGACCAGAGATCATATTTCTCCTGTATTGGCTGCTCTTCATCGGCTTCCTGTAAAATCTAGAATAGAATTCAAAATCCTCCTGCTTGCCTATAAAACGCTTAATGATGAGGCTCCATTATATCTTAAGGAGCTTATAGTTCCTTATTATCCAAATAGATCATTTCAATCAAAAACTGCTGGTTTACTTGTGGTTCCTAGAGTCTCTAAGACCAGAATGGGAGGTAGAGCCTTCAGTTATCAGGCTTCTCTCTTATGGAACCAGCTCCCAATTTGGGTCCGGGAAGCAGACACCTTTTCTACATTTAAGGTTAGACTAAAAGCTTTCCTTTATGATAAAGCCTATAGTTAAGAATGGTCCAGGTGGGACATGAACCCGCCTGAACCATCCTTTAGTTAAGCTGCTATAGGATTAGACTGCTGGGGAACTCTGACAATACACTGCTCCTCTCTTCTCCCTGTCCCTCACTCCTGTTGTCTCTGTCTCTCCCTCACACTTCATGTCTTTATATCAATACATTACATATTATTAACACTCATCTGCTCGCTCTTGAAGTTGTGTCCCCCCCACCCCCTTTCTCTTTTTCAGGTAGCTTTGACCACAGAGCAGTTGGATTCAAATTCTTTGACAACATCATGATAATTATTATTGATAACATACAACAAACCAGCAGCTAACATACAACACACTGTTCAAACAGCTAAGCATGCATGACTGTTTACATGATTTTTTTAATCTCAGACAACTTTTTGATGTCCCCACACACACTAAGGGGCATATTCTTGACCTGGTCATCACTGATTCTGCCCACCTTAATAACCTCACTGTGTATTATCTGGGTCTGTTTGATCACAAGGCCGTGTCTATGGAACTGTCACTCTTGGCTCCTCAGAAACCCAGAGACCATTATACTTGACCTCCAGCAATCTCTTCGTATAGGCTTCTCTTCAGCTGCCGATGCAGTGAACTTCTACAATAAAACTTTGAGTAGTGCTTTAGATCACCATGCCCCTGTTAAATCCAGAACAGTCACCTCCTCCTGCTCAGCACCCTGGTTCACTAACAAGCTAAGGAAAATGAAGGCAGCTAGGCGTGGTCTTGAGCAACGCTAAAAAGCTTCAGGTTTTACCATTCATAAGCTAGCCTATCGGGAACATCAAAAGGCTTATTCCAATTCTCTTAAAGAGGCACAGTCACAATTCTATTCAAAAATGATTAACAACAGCCATGGAAATTCCAAGCAATTACTGTCAACCATCAATCATCTCCTCAAACCACAACCTCCCTCACCTACAGAAATTACACAAGAGCAGAGTAATAATTTTATGACTTTCATCAAAACAAAAATTGACTCAATCCGTTCTGCTCTTTCTGATTCTCCCACTCTACCCTGCCCAACTGCCCATATACAGCTAGAGGTCTCCCAGCCCCTAAACTGTTTCCCAGTAATTTCACTACTAGAAGTCAATGTCATCATCAGGGGAATGAAACCCACCACCTGTGCTCTGGACCCCTTTCCTACTGTTCTAGTGAAAGCAAACATTTCTGCAATAAGTCACCTGATCACCACAGTAATAAACCTCTCCCTCCAGTCTGGCTATTGTAACAATTCACCTGTTCTTTAAATTAGAGGGAAATGTCACAACACTATTTTTGTCACGGACTGATCTTATTTTATTATTATTATTATCACTGAAAACTATTGTTTTAGGCCTTAACCACTACACCTGGTGGTAAGCTATGCACGTAGACTTAATCCACCCAAATATAAAAATCAGAAACAGAAACAGATTCAAAGTTTAAGCTGTATCAAAAAATTTCTCACACTTCAACCCCGAACCCATGTTCATATAATCGGCCGACAGCAAATTTACATACATGACATTGTCAAGCAATGAGAGACACAACCGGCTACATCTCACCACTGGACTCACTTACATAGCACTTAGCTGGTTCCGATCATACCTCACGGGCAGAACAGAATATATCTCTATTGGAAATGTAAAATCACAAACACATACAGTCACCTGTGGGGTGCCCCAGGGGTCAGTTCTTGGCTCCATCCTCTTTACAATATGTTATGTCATGAAATGCTTTGGAATCCCATTCCACTGCTATGCCGATAACACACAATTGTACCTGACAGCTAACTCACACTCCTCTACAGATTCACTATCACCATCATCTTCCACTCCCCGAACTCTCACTACCTGCCTGGAGGAGATAAAGGTGTCGATGAGATAAAAATTTCTCAAAGTGTGCAGCTCTAAAACCGAGGCAATCCTGGCCACAACAGCCACAACATCCCCATTTCCTCATCAGTAATCAACCTTGGCACAAGACTCAACTGAAACCCATATAAAATACCTCTACAAGACTTCCTTCCATCACCTCAAAAGCATTGCCAAACTCCGCCCCACTCGCCACTGGTCAGATGCTAAAAAATTGATCCATCCCTTTTATCTCCTCCCGGCTAGACTATTGCAATGCCCTTCTCGTTGGGATTCCTGCCAAGAATCTCCAAAACTACAATACATCCAGAACAGCGCCGCAAGGATCCAGATGAGAGCACTGAAACATGACCATATTACACCCATTCTTCACTCACTTCACTGGATTCCCATCTCTTATAGAATTGAATATAAGGTCAACCTCCTCACCCATCAATGCATTCATGGCAACACCACCTCATACCTCAAAGAATTACTCACCCCCAACCCAATCAAGATCTCACTGTACAATATATGAAAACTGCCTTTTTGCTCCCAGGACCAATCTCAGCACCGTGAGCGAATCGGGCATTTTGCTCTGTCCAGGTCTGTGGAATACTTTACCTGATCTCTTGAGAGCACCTCAGACTACAGACTCTTTTAAAAAAGGACTTAAAACATTTCTTTTTAACAGAGCATATACATAGTGGTGCTTTACTCTGTGTTTACCTGTGAAGCTCCTCAGAGAACAATTCAAAAGAGGCACTGGAGACTGTCTCTCTTACTCCACTGTTCCCCACATTCGAGCTTTGCCTGTTACATGGTTAATGACAAATGCTACTTTTGCTAGTTCAGTGGCAAAAGTGTGGGGCTGCAGTGCATACAGTTGAGAGTACTTCTCTCAATCACTGTTGTAACGCTCTGGGGCTCCCACCAGGGGCTCCGGGAGTCTCTCCGGGTGGTGAACTGGTTGGCATGAACGCTGGAGCCAAAGCCAATGCTTCAGCAGAGGATGCAGACATAGAGAGAGGCGGGAGCTGTGAGATACGGGCTGTTGGTTGCTGCAGTTGTTCAGCTAACATGGAGTCTGGGACAGAAGGCAGGCAGGTTTACCAGGGCTGAGATGAGAAGAGTAGGTCGGAGGAAAGTCGAGTCGAAACCAGGGGATCCATCCATAAATGAGTGCTGGAGTGCTGTAAACAGTAGAGAGCACTTGGTGAGAAAGGGGCCACAAGTCTCTCAATCACTGTTGTAACGAAGAGGATGCAGACAGAAAGAGGCGGGAGCTGAGAGATACAGGCTGTTGGTTGCTGCAGTTGTTCAGCTAACAATGAGTCTGGGACAGAACACAGGCAGGTTTACCAGGGCTAAGACGAGAAGAGTAGGTCGGAGGCAAGTTGAGTCGAAACAAGGGGATCCATCCGTAAATGAGTGCTGGAGAGCTTGGCATGGGTGTGAAGACAATGTAGCAGGGAGTGAGTGGAGTGAAGCTGCATATATACTGGGAGAGGGTGAGCAGGTGGAAGCAGTTTCACTGTTTAGGGGGGTGTGGCTGCAGGAGTGGCTGAGCAGAGGTGGAAATTTCCACCTTTGCATGTGTAGCAAGAGGGGTGTAGCTTTGAGCAGAGCAGGAGAGGGGCAGACCAGACTGTGATAGCTTTTCTAGCAGGATAATGCCGCTCCGTGAGGTCACTGACAATCATAATGATTAAATGTTAATTAGGCAACACACAGCCATGTGTGTCTCAAGATTCATGTAGTTTTTAAACACATCATACACACATAGACACACACTTCTGCTGCTTTCATCACTGTTTGGCCTGTGCCGATTGGCTCATTCTCCCACATGGCTGTGAGGTGATTGGCTGATGTCCTGTCTCTGCCAGCTAGATGTCAACTTGAGTCAGCAGTGACATGCTGCATGCAGAGGCATCCAAAGCTGAACACACTGTGTGTGTGTGTGTGTGTGTGTGTGTGTGTGTGTGTGTGTGTGTTGCCTGGATTTTGTGTTTTAGTCACTGCTCTTGTTGTTATGTTTTTTCATCCAGGCTCTGACCAGAACAAGAAAGTGAGGACAGAAGAAACTCCTGTAAAAGACTGTGTGGCTCCATGTCTGCTCCTGCTCCAGTCAATCAGAGGTCTGCCTCAGGCTCTCGCAGGTAGGTTTTCATTGTAATGGTATATATGCCATTTATATATGGCATACATAAATTACATTACAATTACATTTTAACATAATTAAAATAATATATATATATATATATATATATATTGGAGGGATAAGCCCCTACATGGAATGTACCACCGTCAAATTGAAAAAGTGGCTGATATCGAAAAGACCTACCAGTGGCTGGAAAAGGCTGGACTTACAGACAGCACAGAGGCACTAATCATGGCAGCACAAGAGCCATAGAGGCCAAGATCTACCACGGTAGACAAGACCCAAGGTGCAGACTGTGCAAAGATGCCCCTGAGACAGTCCAACACATAGTGGCAGGGTGTAAGATGCTAGCCGGGTCAGCGTACATGGAGAGGCACAACCAGGTAGCTGGAATAGTGTACAGAAACATCTGAACCCAGTATGGAATAGAAGTACCCAAGGTGGCAGAGAACAGCAGTGCCAAGGTTCTGTGGAACTTCAGCTTCCAGTCCGACAAACAGCTCCTGGCTAACCAACCGGACATATGGTGGTGGACAAAGTGCAGAAGAAGGCAGTGGTAATAGATGTGGCGATACCAGCTGATGCCAACATCAGAAAGAAGGAACACAAAAAGGTTGAAAAGCACCAAGGGCTGAAAGAACAGCTAGAACAGATGTGGAAGGTCAAGGCGAGTGTGTTCCCCATGGTAGTAGAAGCACTCTGGGCAGTGACCCCCAGACTGAGAGAGTGGCTCCAACAGATCCCAGGAGCAACATCTGAAGCCTCAGTCCAGAAGAGCACAGTCCTAGGAACAGCTAAGATACTGCGCAGAACCCTTAAACTCCCAGGCCTCAGATAGAGGACCTGAGCTTGAGAATAACATGCACAGATACCACCCAGGAGGGTGAGAACGAGATTTTTTTTTTTGTGTGTATGTATATATATATATATATATATATATATATATATATATATATATATATATATATGTGTGTGTGTGTGTGTGTGTGTGTATCCGAGTAAGTATCGGATGTCACTTTTAGCGGGCAAAGTTTCTTCTATGGTTTTCAACCTCCCAGTGACTTCAGGGGTAGCGTAGTATAGCGTATTGTACATCGCTTGCATACTGCAATCCTACAGGAAGTAGTAGGTCATCCGGGAACCTTTTGCCTTCTACTGAAAGCATACTAAGGTATTTCGACATACTGGAACGTGGCTCATTTTTGCCTACTACATAGTATGCAGCCTGGTTGTCTATCTGTATATGTGGCCCTGCAACAAGCTGGTGACCATCCACGGTGTACCCTGCCTTCACCTGTAAGCAGCTGGAATAGGCTCCAGCATCATCATATCATATCAGCTGTTCAGCTTTCAACTAACATTTCTTTTTTAGTTTAGCTCAAATGATCCTGATGGAACAGCTGTGGTTCAACAGGAAGATTCGTTAAAAATAAACCAGATGCAGCACTGTTTTCCAATCTGAATAAACGAGCAGAGTTTATTGTAACCCGAGTGCAGATTATTGAGTATATTGGTGTGTTTTCCCCTGCACCCACTTCTGTTTGCTTTGCCTGTTTACTGGACACAGAAGAAAGACAAGACAAAGATACTGAGGTTTTGTTGTCTATTGGAAAAAAGTGATGTCCTTTGCTCTATCCATTCAGCGATTTTGGCTTGATGTTCTCACAATGGAAATATTTTCCAAAAATATCATTTACAGAACGTATGTCTTTTATTATGTAACTACAGATGGATATTGATTTAAATTCTGTTAACATATGCTGTGTCTCAAATCACATACTTCCATATTCATACTCATACGCCCTCACTTTGAGGGCGTAACTGCGTTCACACTGACAAGTACGGTAAAATGCAGTGTACTATCAATACCCGGTTGGTGCACTCATAACAGTCAGAAAGTTGAGTGTGGAACGATGGACACTTCGCAACATAAATAAGCGCCATCTCAGCTACGTAATGGAAGGAGAGGGATGTCAGTGGCAGCGTAATCGTTACCTTGCATGAAACATGGAGCTACACAAGCAAATATATTATAATTGATTACAATTGAAAACAAGCCGTTAGATATCTTCACGGGTGACAATCAAAATCGGCGATTTACGCTCAAGAGGAACACGTTGAACACGTTGCGTCGAAGTACAGGCAGTCGCGCACTACAGAAGTATACATAGCATACTACATGGAAGTGTACTAATGGAAGTATGTGATTTGAGACAAAGCAATAGTCAGAACTTTAGCTTCAGGTGTGACTCATAGGCACATACACATCCTCATGAAACAGCACCAACTTCTTACGTTGGCTTTTCTGCAGTAGTAGTAATGTGTTGCTGCAGATGGATAGATCTGTAGTTGTGGTATCCTCCTCTGTCTTGTCTCTTCCTCCTCAGATTCAACCCTCTGAAGGCACTGCAGCCCAAACGTCGCTTGCAGCAAATATTGGCATCCTCGCCCGTGCCAGTGCCCAAACCAGCATCAGGGTTGGGGACCACTGTGCCAGAGGCCTCAGTGCCGTTGGCTATTCCTGTGCCCGCGCCCCCTGCGTGAGACACACTTAAGTTACAGTCTCAGAAAGCATGCTCTGTAGCTGGAGCTGTCACTGTGGCATTGTAGCCACTAAAATAAGATCAGCAGCTGCAAACAGGCAACATTCATGCCACATGTCTTACTGAGACATGATTGCCCTCCATTTTAACTTTTTGCTAAGCTCTGTCTCTCTCATATACTGTTGCTATGCCTGTCAAGCTTTCTGTTTTAGCACTACACCTCTGCATGTACTTGACTCCTAAATTTGAAGTGTATCACTATATACATGAAACTGACATAAAAGATGAGGACCAACAATTGATTTTGCAATGCAGGACCTGTTCATCCTGTCTTAACTCTGTTTGGCTACTTAGCTTGCACATTTGTAAGCACTTTTAATGTGTGTTTGTCTAGCTTAACACTACTTTAGGTCATCTCTAGGCCTGTTGGAGCCATGCACCTCCCCATATCCAACAAAGATCAGAGCGTCACAGCAAGATCATAGAATACATATATACATACTTCTGATTCTTTTCAGTGTGCGAGTTGTGGATTTTAAACTTGTAATCCCAAACACTAATGTATCCAGGTTAACTGATGATATGCTTCATGGCTTTAGAGGTAACACTACATTAAACTGATAGTTTGGAGTAATTTAAACTCAGGGTCTATTTCACCACAAATATGTTGAACACCCCCTCAAGAGCTATTTTATGTTGGTCGTGAGAATTTCAAGTTTGCCTGTTTTTTGTTCTGGTCTGATCCAGATACACAGATTTGTCATTTTCCTGAACCACAGGCCAATGAAGAGCGAGGAAAATGACAAAGCTGTGTATCTCGAACACCTTTCATCACCAGTTTTTATGAAAACAAGATGTTGGGTAAGTCTTGTATAACTGTCTTTTTAATTAACTCTTGGTACATATACTAAGTTATCTTTACTTCAGAAGTGAAGTGATATTTTGAGCTTTATTAGTGGTTAAAAAATGTTAATTTGGATGTTTGGGTGTTAGCTATTGTTAGTCAAATTTTAAATTCCATCAACCAATTTAAAATATCTCATTTGACATTTGATTTATATTTGTAGTGAAATAGACCCTGGGTTCATATTGCAATTTGCTTCATGTTCATGCCAGGACACACCTTAAGACTTTTGTTTTTTGTAGACTTTTGTGTATTTAGTTAGGAACAGGAGCTGCCAAGCTGTCAACAAAAGGCCTCACCAAATAAAACTGCGTATTTTCGGTTTGATAGTGACAAACCGAAAATGATAGTGAGTAAACGTGAGACAGACGAATGAAGGCCTGGCTGACACAGAGGAGGGTTTTATTTTACCTCATACAGATCTTCATTTGTTGTATAACCTCTAATTTCAATTTTAATGTCATTGTTTTTGTAATGACTCAATGGTCAAATAGACCCCTTTGCATGTTTGTAACACAAAAGGAACGTCACTAGGGTGCACGCGCAGTTTGGGGGCAGAAAACGCTCACAAAGGACATCGCCTGCTGGATCCATCTGCCAAAAAAGAGTGGGTGGATGATATTAGTAAGTGGCCTAATGTACAGTGGCCACACATATAGACATACCTAATTAACAAGCCTTCCTTGTACACCCATGAAAAATTCTGCACCTACAAGTCATTAGGCGCATATGGCTATGTTATGTGTGGGCATGTGTAAAAGGTGTTTTACACAGAAATTGACGAGGACTTCTGTGCACTGAAGTCCGAAATTTTACCAAGCCAACGTCAGGGTAGGAAGGTGCAGATGTACGAGACCTGGGTGCTTTACAATAAGCAAAGTGGCTACGTCTTGACAGCCAATTGCTTGTGTATGGCAGGGTGAGTGGCTAATTACTTTATGATGAAAATTGGAGAATGTTGTCAATTTACTACCCTTGCAAATCTTTGTTTTTATGTTTTTGATTTGTCATTTCATTGTAGACTTGGGTCATGTTGCAGTCATGCAGCTGCAATATTATTTAAAGTTGAGATCTGTGTCAGGATGGGAAGGACAGAGAAAGCAGCAGGCACTTCTGGAGAGTGCATGTGGAAAGATCTCAGTAAGAGAGAAGTGCAGCCAGCTCCGTTGAGGGAAATCAGATTCCAAAAACCAATGAGGCTAGGCAGGAAATGTCCAGATAGGTCTACTTCAGAATCTGTTAGGAATAAGATCACATCCAGAGTCAAAGGCATGTAATAGTGAAATGATTATAAGTTTCCTTTCAACTAACCTATTGAGCTATTGACGATTTACTGTACACACACAAGAACACTGTGAATGGAATGATGCTAATAATTAAATAATAATGATAATATAATAATAGGAGAATATAATAAATTAAATTTATTAAGTTTGGATATTCAATAACTAAAAATGTCAACTTTACAGATGGTGACAAAGAAAAGAAAAATGTTTTTCTTCAGTTCCTGAGCACTTTAGATTTTTCTCATCTTATGAAGAAAAAATAAAATATTTAGTGTAGACAGTATTTAGATAATGCATTATATCATTATGCATTATAATGATTGTCTGTCTCTCCATTTTCAGAGTTGACAGATGATGATATAAAAGAACTACAGATTATCACCTGATATTAGCACCTGGTGTAGCAGTACTGATGAGCGATGATGAGTGATACAGACACTGCATCGTCTGACATGGACACTGAGGAACTGCTTTGTTTGACATTACATCCAGAGACCTCTTACCACAGGAAATGCAGGTCAAAAGTGAAGAAACCTCCCCTGACTAAAAACCAAACTGCTGCCTCATCTTTGTGAGAAGGTGGATTTTTTTTACACAGCAGCAGTCAGAGTCAAAAGAATTGCAAACCTATAGGTTTGGTTGAATTACAAGCACCAGGTTTCACCATGTGACCACAGCTGAAAATATCAGCAAAGCATACCTAATGGACATAATCCAGTACAACAAATCACAGTTAAATGCCCCATCTGTTCTCTGGGGCAGGTCCATGGAGGAAACAGGCAGACAGACATTCACTGAACTTATAGCCAAAAGCCATCAAGGCTTCACTGTCAGCTCATGTGGCTTGGTGATGCAGCCTTCTAATTCACACCTTGGGTCATCACCAGATGGCATCACAAAATGTACCTGCTGTGGCAAAGGGGTCATAGAAATAAAATGTCCTTACAAATATCATCATGGCCTCCAGGGAAGTACAGAGGACAAGCATTTTTGTCTGGACAAATCATTCACCTTGAAAAATTCACACCTATACTATTATCAAACTCAGCTGTTTGATAATATGTTCATGTTTGTGTGTGATGTAAGCCACTGTGACTTTGTGCTATGGACAAGAGAGGAAGTCATACTGTAATGCATCCTAAAAAATCAGGAGTTTTTGGAAGTGCCTTTGCCAAAGGCACAGCATGTCTCCATCTCAAGGGTGTTGCCTGAACTACTGACATGAAGACATGCCATTGACTTGGAGACACAGCAAGTCTGCCGAAGCTGTGGAAGGCTAAAATTTGGAAAAATGATATAACCTGTGTTGAATGCAAAAGCCTCTTTCACTATAGCTGTGCAGAGATTAAAAGGAAATCCGCAGCTTGTTTGTGTCGAGAATGTAAAGAATGATGTCCATTTCCATCATTCCCCACTTTAGACAGTGTGGATTTTTCATGCACCACCAACCACTATACACAGAACATTTTCCTACGTCTGATCTGACTGTATTAACTGTTATGGTTAATTCTTAATTTGCTAGTGTTTTGATGAATGTGAGTGTATGATCTTTAAGACTTTTTTTTTTTTTTTTTTTTTTGCCTCTCACCCTTCTTGACTGTTCCCAACTGGTGGAGCCTTATTAATTGACTTTATAGCTGTCTGTACATGGATGTTGTTTTTGTCTGTGTTTTACATATTTGTTCCATAATACAGTAATTAGTAGTAGTAGTAGTAGTTTGTTTGCTACCTTCCATAAACAAATAACTTTTCTAACTGCATGGATCTAAATTTATATCATCACTGACCAACCTGCACGCATATATTAGGGCTACCAGTTTCCTGGTAAACATGCTACACACTCTAATCTTCATTCATCAATCATTTATTTATCATTCTTTGATCAAACATTCATTTCATTTCATTTATTATACAGAAAAATAAGTCACAGTTAAGATAGAATTCTATTGGAAACACTCGTCTTCAGAACAACACTCAGAGGTTGGTAAGCGCAGCGCACACAGTCACTATATCATCAAGCATATCCACTTGAGACACTGGAATAACAGTTTGCAAGATTTTAAAAGTCTTCCATCTACCAATCACACGTTCAACATGGATTCTAACCCAAGAGAGCTGTCTGGAAGTATGCACTTCATGTGCTGTTTTTTTCCTCTGGTGAATGAAGGGATACGAAGAGTAGCACCATAAGCTGCTAGTTCATTTCGAATGAGAAATCCTGTCAGCCAACACCTCATCCATTGGTTGTAACAGATCAAGGAAACCTGAATCTCTTGTTATCTGTTTGTCAGAAACTTGTCCACCCCACCCAGGAGATAAAAATGATATAGCCCCAGCAGGACTGATACCAATCAAATATTTAATTGTATTGTTATGTTTATAATTAGACCAAGTCTGGGCCCTGGCAATTAAATTACCAGGTTGAGCTATGAAAATTTCTGTGCAGTATATTATGCACCAACATCTTCTAAATTTTGGCTTGAAGCTTTTAGGCATTATTTTAAATGTTGCTTCTTTACTTGGCCATTTAATTAGAGATTTGATTGCTCGTTGCTACCTTAAACCTATAGGACAAGTCTATTAGTAAGGCCCATCCTTAGTTTCATCAGTACCATCAACAAGTGGTCCTCTAGGGGAATGTTTTGGCAAATCCCCTCTACACTGCCAGATAATTTTGTAAGGAGCCATTCAAATATTGCAGAGGTGAGTCCTGTAAAAAAAAATAATTGTACAACATTGATCTTAACTGAGCAATAGGACAAATTTGATTTCTGTAGCTCATCTCTCAATTTTTTATTTTCAGTTCATAGCATAAAACGCTCCTTCAGCAGGTTGCCATAATCCTGCAGTAGTTGATTATGCTTTTTGCTGAGCTCATCAAATTCAGTCCTTGGTACTGCTGGAAGATGCTTTTCAGGTTCCTCTTTTGAACAAAATATAACATGCATCATAGCACTGGTGAATCCAACCATTTTTGGGGGCTCAGCGTTTGTGCCATCAAAAACGGTATACATTATGTTGCATTATATTCATACCAAGACAATGGTTCAAGGTGCTTTCCAGTTCAGTTGAAGAAGGAGCAGGGTTCGTTTGAGGGATAGGGCACATATCTCTCCTCCTTTTCCCGTGAAATCTAAAAACAGTCATACAGTTTGAAAAAAAACAAAATCACATACTTTAGTAATTGACATATAATCCCACTGAATTAATATGAGCTTTCACTCTTCAAAAATACTACACATAAAAAGCTAAAAAGTACCATCAATATTATTGTTCAAGTGATAATACAACTTAAGCAATGGGACATATTCTTGTTACATGGTAATCAAAATTTTGCATTTACCACAGTGACATGATGGCAGTGTGGTTAGGGTTAACCCCTGTTATATTCTGTTTATTAGCACTTCTGACGAGTTTTTGTTGCACTAAATGACTCGTACACATAAGATTGTTCGCTGTATATATATGGAAATTCTGCTATAGCGTTATTTACATTTTTCATGCGGTATATGTGAACTACAATGCTGGCCCTGCTAACAACGGCAAAAATGAGTCTGGTAGATCGGTAAGTTAGGGAAATTAGAGTTTAGAGAGCAAGCTTTTACTTCCATCTTTGCCCCGGAATCCTGGCTTTTCTTGGTGTATACAAACAAAGAAGGCACAAAATCTGGACTGCCACTGTCAAGTGACACCTCTCCTACAAATAAAAACACATTTGTTTACTACCCAAGCTAACTTTAACGCAAGGTTATCATGCTAAATCTGCAACATGTCCCAGATTGTGCATGATCTGCTAGTGAGCCAGACAAACTTTACCAAACTATTAGATAAGTAAACAGGCAATCTTTGAAAACAAAGCTTCCAACTGAAACCACAAGAAATATTTGATAGAAAACATAACCTTACCTGTAAAAAAGTGCTTCCTTGATGGAGGTTTCATCCCAGTCTACACATTTAATGGCTTAATAGATGCTTATCGATTTTTCTGAAAGGGATGAGATCCAGCTGGAATCCTATAAAACTTCACCCCATCCTTGGTCCGGTTTTGACACCCTACCACGCAACAACTTTGCATTTCAACCTTATCTTATGAGACGTTATGATAGCGTTTCGAGAGACAGGATTCTGGACGTTTCGTTTTGACCCCAAGCTGCGCGCGCAACTATGTCTGACATGAATGACGTCAACTGCGAAGGAGTCTATATACAGAACAAATTGCATTCCATATGCTTTCAATACGGAACACGTCTTTTATCTTCCAAAAATGGGACAATACGTATTTTACGGAACAGTTGGAAACCCTATCTCCTACTAGCCGGACGCAGGTTCCATCCCAGCAGGTGATTGGGCTGGTCTCTCAAACCTTAGATACTTTTATACTGTTCAGTCTTGCCCCATTGCTTTTTCCTCTCCCCACCTCTTACTATTTTGTCAGTGTCTTGGCTTTTGTCATATATTGATCATCAACAAACTAATGACTATTCAATATCTGGCCTCTCCCCTTACTGTACCACACACGTGTACTCAATCCAACCTCTGCAAGAAAGTTGTTGGGTAGCAGATGAAAATTATATATATATATATATATATATATATATATATATATATATACACAGTGTGTTTTTACAAAGCTGTCAGAGTCACATGTGTTGGGTGAGTGCAACACTGTTCCTGTGTTGGATTTTCACAGAGTCATTATGTCCTGTGTGAAAATCCCTCATGGCTGCCCTGACTGACCTTGCATGTCCTCTTCCTTCCCCTAGTGGGCTAGTGATTTGGCAACAGTTGTGTCCTTTTAAATTAACAGGTTGTGAACATCCTCTGTGTGTCACACAATATCGTTGACTGTTAAACATTTTCAGCGAGGGATGTCTTTCACACAGACATTGCCCTTTAAAAGATTTTGGTTGAATTGAACAAGTTAGAAGTAACATTACTGGTGAAAAATGTTTTATATGTTATAACATTTTATGTAAACATTTTATATTCAGTGCAGATGAGATCAGTAGCATTATGTAGGAAGGTGCAGCAGATGTTTAGCTTAGGACAAAGGCTTAACACAGAGGGAAACAGCTCAACATTCACTCATTTTTATGATATTCCTCAATAACCAACATTTTAGATGTAATCTCTGCTCTCTGAAAACTTCTACAGTATCTCTGCAGCAGGCAGCTGACAGCTGCCTCACCACTGCTTCCAGTATGCTATTCTGCTAGATGGCTGGATGGATGGACGGATGGACAGGCGGACAGTCTCTGTGTAGAGACATTTGTGTGGAAACCTGTTTTAAGTGGGCAATGAAGCTCCCTGAATAAAGGTTCATGCTGTTGCCACCACTTCCCAGCTATCATTAGTCTTTCACTCAAATACTTTAGTACTTGAGTGCTTGTTCATATTTGGTGTTTGTTCTGAATGAATTTACTTCACCCTGTGACATGCCACCTCCTCCACACCTCAATATTACAATGTGCAACGTGCACTTTGTATTGGGGGTTTCATGATATGATATTATATCAATTCTTTGGACAACGATATGATATTTGCCGGTATGACAAATGCTGTCATGATATAATATCAATTTGATTTAATACAAGGCCCTGCGACCAATGAGTGACAATATCAAACATTTAAAACAATCAGTTCTTATCAACTCACAAAAAACAACTAAAATAACTTGACAATTGTATTTCCTTGCTTTTTGAGTAATCTAAATTAAAAACAATATTCTTTTAATAAAATAAACATCCAATTGGTCACTCAAGTGCGACATTCTCTAAGTGCAAGAGCTCTTTAAGTTAAAGTGGCTCTTTAACCTTTAACTTAAGGAGCCCTCGATTACCTTTCAAATATTAACATAATCCATAAAGAAACATCACATCCTATAAAACAAAACTGAAAGAACTTTAATTTCCCATTTTTATACACAAAAGCATTATCCTTGTAAACCTTCACTCATTTTAGTGACTTAAATAGTGACTGTAATTTAACAGTTAGACCTTAAAAATCAGTCACCACATAGCCTATATTTTAAATAATGACGATAAATATGACGATATGGATCAGTGTTTTCACTGTGCATTGATTACATTGGATCACTGCATTGATATATTCATGTAGATCAATGAATTGCTACAATACTACTTTGTATGTTTCAGGTGTGGCCCTCTGCCTGTCCTCTGTGTGTTTAACACCCTGTTGTCTCTGCCTGGCCAGGTTTGACTACTGCAGGTTCATAGAGCTAGACTACGTCCCCATGGAGACAGGCTATATGGTCTCAATGCGTCCAACTAAAGGCTATGCATCAACCAAGTCACCAACTAAAGGATTTGTGTCCACCAAGTCTCCGGACCGACACAGCCGTTCCACAAACTCCCCCTCCACCCCTCGTTCTCGGTCTGTTCTGAGTTCCCTCCTCTTTTTGTCCTGATCATGGTTGATCCTCTGAAGCATGGGAATGACAAGAGACTTTGCAGTGTTCTACTATGAATGTTTCATGATGTTATGATGTGGAAAAACATCTGAGAGAAGTGTTTCCACAGAATCATGCCTAGTTTGAGCTGTTACACCCTTCTTCCTTTCTGTTTGTTTCCTCATCTTATTACCCTCACTTTGTTTTTAGCTTGGTTCTTTTTGTTAGTTTATTTAGTAATTTATTTTGTTAATTTTTGTTTGATATTCATCTTTGCAGAGCACATTCCCTTACTGAAAAAACTGCAGCATTACTGTCAGTGCTCAGAAGAGTGTGTGTCTACACACACACACACACACACACACACACACACACACACACACACACACACACACACACACACACACACACACACACACATATATATATATATATATATATATATATATATATATATATATACTTATTTGTTTCTGTTTCTGTTTTTGCTCAAGAGATCACAAGAACTTACTGTCACCTTAGTGTCTGCAGTGTGGTTCCTTTGCTCCTGTCAGATTAATATCTCCTTTTGCTTTGGACCAGGCGGACACAAGCTACAGCCAGTAATAGAGATTCCTATGGCAACGCCTCACTCAGCAGCAACAACTCA
Organism: Polydactylus sextarius; assembly: GCA_016801845.1. Classification (NCBI taxonomy): domain Eukaryota; kingdom Metazoa; phylum Chordata; class Actinopteri; family Polynemidae; genus Polydactylus; species Polydactylus sextarius. Next base: position 26,394,302 of record CM028909.1, read on the forward strand.
GGCTCTTGTAAAGGCAGTGACTGCAGCCCCACCAAAGGGTGAGATGTCACACGCTGCCCAGTAACAGAGAAAAGTGAACATCACAGTTAGAAACAGGAATCACATGTGACTCATCAGAACATGATATGCTTACCCCTTGTTGTTTTATAACTGTGATGGTCAGACTGAACTGCTGTTTCATTTTCACTTGTTCATCTATATCTTTGAAAAAAACACAATTGGCACTCACAGCAAGTCAGGACCTCTAGTTTTATAACTTTTCCAGTGATTACAATAAGTGTTGGGAAGTAGCAAAATATCCCCATTTATAATAGTAATGTAAAATTAGGTAGAAAAATATGGAAGCTTAAAAACAAATTGGGTAAGAATTGTGCAGTCTGTTTCTAATATATACATAGATAAACACAGAAAGATAAAACACAGTAAACAACATGACCACTAGAGGAGCAGAAAAACCAAAACAGCAAACAAAAATCAGTTTTAGAGTTGTCAGGCAGCATAAACACATGGTTTATTCAAGTACTTTTAACATGTTGGCTACATCATGTCTACTTTCTATAAGGTGATAAGAATAAGACAGTGCTGTGTTTATTCATTGGTTTGTCTGCCTTCATGTGGCCAAAATCAATTACAAGACATGACAAAATTCTAAACATCCTTTTTTTCCTTTATATGCCTTGTGTCTTAGACGTCACCAGAAGTACACGTCATGTACAGACAACCATGGTATTCGCCCTCCTCCACCAGAGCAGTACCTCACACCCCTGCAGCAGAAGGAGGTGTGTATCCGACACCTGCGAGCCCGGCTGAAAGAAACAATCAGCACACTGCAAGACAGGTGAGACACCGATATAGGTAACAAAGTCAGTTCATATGAGGTCTGATTAATTTCTTTGGTTATAGTCCTAACTTTTAAATCTTCGTTCTATCTGTCTGATGTCCATGTTCACTTGTCAGGGACACAGAGATAGATGAGCTTAGAGGCCAGCTTTACAGGATGCAGGAGGACTGGGTTGAAGAGGAGTGTCACCGTGTGGAGGCTCAGCTTGCCTTGAAGGAGGCACGTCAAGAGATCCAGCAGCTCAAACAGGCTGTGGACACTGTCCGTGCCCGGCTCAGTGATGCTGGGGGACTCACTGGGGATGCAGGTGTCCAGAAGTACTTCCAAGACATCAGCACTCAGAACCACAAGCTGGAGAACCTTTTGCTCAATATGGAGTTAGCCCAGGCTGGATTAACCAAAGAGAGGGAAGGTATACCAGATTTACAGACCCGTGTTGGAGGTTCAGCACCAGCGTCTGTATCAGGGGAGAGTCCAGGGGGGATGCCCAGAGCAGTAGGAGGGAGGGGCTCTTGCTCCTGTGATGGTTCCCCAGCTCGTTCTCTGACCCGTAGTTCCACATACACAAAGCTAACTGATCAGGCACTGGCCGACCAAAACGGGAATGGGCAGGACTTTCCTTGTCTGTCAGGTGATGGCACCCAAGACAGTGGCTTTGTCTGCTGTGGGGAGAGTAGCGTCCCCAGCCGGGCTGACCTGCTGATGGAGGCCGCTTTTCTCTCTGAGGAAACAGCATCTTTACTCAACTCATACACACAGACCTTCTCCCAGAATCTGCCCAACTCATTACCCCACTCTCTGCCTCACAGCTTCTCCCACACCTTACCTCATTCTTTTACCCACAGTTTATCGCACTCTGTGCCACATACTATGCCACACTCATCCACGTATGAAAAGCTGTGCACCGGTGAGCGTCTTACAACCTTTCGATGTGGCCTTGGTGGAGTGACATGTATGAGTCACCCCTGTCTGTCCCACCACCACCTCTATCTGCACCCCTTGCGGGAGATGGGCATTCAGACTGAAAGTTGTCCTGTCCCTGCAACAGCAGCTTTCCCATCAGATCTGGACACCATCGCAGAGCAACGCACTTTCCGCTCTCAGGCCTGCAGTCCCACTTCTACCTGGATATCTGATGAAGGGGATGAGGAGCTGGACTCCATCACTACCACGACTTCAGTAACCACTGCAACAGTCATGAGTACAGCTACAGAACCAATCCCTATGTCCAAAACACCACCAATCCTTCCCTTACCACGGTCTGCTACTGTGGCTTGTTCCATGGAGAGTCCTCTTTGTGTGGAGGAGGAATTGGAGGAAGAGAAAAGGAAGGAGAAGGAGAAGAAAGAAAGAGAAGTTGATGCAACAGAAAAACATGATGAAATAACAGTGAGGCTGGACGATGCAGGGCTGAGGAAGAGTGAGATAGACTCAATAGCAGAAAATGAGATGGAAGATCAAGGTGTTGTGGAGGGCACAGCTCCAGAAAAACTGTGTGAATCAGCAGTGTCATTTGCAGGGTTGCAGGGTGAGCTTACGTTTGGAGGATGCTGTGGGGAAAGCAGGAAAGGTGGAGGGACAACTCTGCAAAATGTCATCAGGGCAGACGTTGGTCTATCAGCAGGATCAACTCAGGTAGAAACTGGGCAGTTGAGTGGCCCAGGATTATCACCATGTGTGGAGCAACCTCAGACCTCCCAGCCCAGGAGATCTACTTCCCATGAGATAGGTGGTGTCACTGTGGTGGAGGTGCCCGATGAGGACGATGGAAATAAAACTAAAGAAGAAGGAATTGCAGCAGGGGGCGACACAGCAGAGGAGGGAGAGTCATCTAATTGTGGAACAGTTCAGAAAAGCTACTGGAGCCGTCACTTCCTGGTTGACCTGCTAGCAGTGGCTATCCCCGTGGTACCGACAGTGGCGTGGCTGTGTCGCGGTCCAGTCCGTGGCGGACAGCCCATGTATCACATTGGATCATTGCTGCGAGGCTGCTGCACAGTGGCACTGCACTCACTGCGCAGGGGAGGAGGACTGAGGCACTACCCCGCGGGCGGGGGAGATTTGGGTGGATCACAGATATAGAAAAGAGTCTGTTCAGTGATTCTATGATCTTCATCATTAACCCCTCCTGCATGGATCTGTGTCCCTAACTTAATGGCAAATACTTGCAATGCAAGGGGAAGAAGAGATAGGATTTCCTGTAATGCATTTCTCATCAAGGTTTTGGTTGAGAGGAGCATCAAGAAAAGGAAATGTCCATTCATGCCTAAGATCGCTGACCTGTTAACTGGTGTATTTGGTCCTGCTACTTACTGTCTTTCACCCACTTCACCCACTTTTTGCTACCAACATGTCTGTTAATGCTAATCACAGAAACTGAATGAGCTGAATGAAATGAATTATCTATGTTTGGATGTTTGACACAGATTGTTTTTCAAATGCAGGGAAAATGTAAAAGATTCACTGATCTCTTATTCTACTAGTCTGACTCAATTCTGGCATGTTAAAATGACCATGCATTGATGAGTGCACACATGGCATATAGTATGTGTATACGATGTTTGACTGTGTATACAGTACATGTAAAACTGAGCAGTCTCAATTCTTTTTCTTTGACCAGTGAGGGAAAATCTACCCTAACTCAGAATTGACTCTTTCTTTATCATTGCATGATGTTCAGGTAAGACTGTGAATAAAGAGGTTAACCACTATCAAAAAGTGACAATGCAGATACAAAACTCAGGTTGATTCTAAGGGTAGAAACACAGCAAAGGCTTTTGAGAAGCATTCATATTTCTCATACTCAGCTGTCTGTTTATGCCCACCAGAATCCGTACAGTTTCAACTGGTAATATTTTAGAAGTGGATGAAATTTCCAATTGAATTATTGCATCATTTGTTTCAGGATGTCGGTTAGGTTTGAGGACATTACAACCCGGTTAGGGTTAGGGTTAGGGTTAGTAAGAGATCTGTGAACGTGAAGGTTCATACTGTAAAAGTGTGCTCAGACCAAATGCAATGCAAATTATTCTCCTTGTGTTACTTGCATGATAATAGATGTTGGACTGTTTTGGAATGTTGTATGATCCACATATAATTTTCCAAAACAGGCAATGGGAGTTCTCCTTCTAGAAAGTCAGCTGTGCTACCATAACCACAACTGACAGCTGTAATTAAATAATAAATCCATATGTTCAGAACTTACCTGGTAGTCCTGCTGCTTCTCTGACTTTTTCCAAACCCTCTGTGTCCAACAGACAGATTTTGTGTCCGTTGGTGTCATCACACGGTAGTTTAGAGATGTTTGTCTCTGCATGGAGTGCGTGGAGTCATGCTGCAAAAAGTTTTCTTTATGTTTGGTCTGAACACATGTTGAGAACAACATGGACATTGTGTTTTAGGGTGTAATTTTGTCTCTGTGGTTGGTCTTTGTTCCCTGAAGCAAACTCAGCTGACCTCTTTATTGTGAAAACAGCTGACCTCAGCCAGGGTTATTTTCATGTCATATGACAAACACAGAAAATCCTTTTGACTTTTCAGATCTGATATAAAAGTCATGTAAAAATCAGATGTGTAGATACTCACCAGCTCAGTTTGACACAATGCTGTGCATCTGACTGAAGTTGTGCTCAGTCTGTGCTCTGTGCTGTATATTTCTGCTAACTTTAAAGCACTTGTGGTGTAAGTTTAACCGTCACTCGTCACTTGTATTGTGTGTCCACTGTACAAATGCTACTCCCTACAAATAAATCAACTTTATGTAACTCTGCAAAAGCATTTATAGACACACAGTGCAATATGCTCATTTATAAAAAAGAAGGAAGCTGTCTGGTTGTGACCACTTTTGGGATCTGGGTTTTTTGTTTTTATGAATTTTGTGTGAGGGATTTTTTTTTTTTAAAAAGTGACATCTGATCTTGTGCAGATGTCACTTTTAATTTTAATGTTATTTGATGTGTCATAAAGGCAAATAAGCAGCCTGCAAGAATTGTGAGCCAGTTGTGGATTTGAGAGAAACACCTGGACAAATCATTTAAAAACAGACATCAACTGAACTGCTAAATTCTTCGGTAAAGAAATAAGAATCATGAACCATGTTTTGATTTTAGGCTTTTTTTTTTTGTAATACTTGGTGGATTGACATATTTTGCACTATTGTTCACTTTAAATTTTATGCAATTACTTGAAGTTGAGATTGTAATGGTATCCAAAGTGTTGCATGTCCACTGAGTTCTATCAGTCATGTTTGACCTAGTGCTGATAGCAACACAGGTAAAGTCTAATGAATTTATATAGACATTTCAGGTAGATGTATAATAGTACATGTCATCATTTCTGTGAGAGCTGTTGCCTTTCATCTACAATAACAATGACTCATTTCAGCTCTTTACATTTGTTCATCACATGTATCTACAGGCCACACCATCTGCTGCTACATCACATGCTGGTTTAGAATGGTGACAATCATGACAACCCACCTTCCCCCTCCGCTCTTGTGTTTCAATTCCACATAACTGATCTATAAGATTCACAGAGTATCCACTGATATTGGTAAGAAGATCAAATGAATGCCTGTGTAAAAGGTTTGCGGTGTCAAACCTATTCCACAAAGGGCTGTGTAGCTGCAGGTTTTAGTTCCAACCAGTCAAGAGCACACAGTTTGACCCATCAACTGTCAGAGAGAGTTAAAGGTCCCGTATTATTAAAAAAAACACTTTTGATGGTTTTTGAAAGTCTTTTTGGGTCTATATTGCCTTTACACACACTGTGAGTTTGATTTAAAAAAAAAAAAAAAAAAAAGAAAAGAAAATTAAAAAAAAAAGAAAAGAAATTGTTTAAATAGTATATTTACCAGTGGTCAGTAGCAGCTCATTTGCATGTAGCAACTTGTGTGGAAAATCTAACTGTATTTTATTCTCAATTATGTATTGTTTCATCATTGAATAGAAAATGTAACTATACCGTGTCTTTTGCTACTATGAATTGCTTGATCATAAAAAGAAAAAACATGTATTAGTGAGATGTCAGCAAGGTAGGGTAGGAATGTGGTTTGATAAGAGAAAGCTGTGAACATGGAAACATCGCAGGCCGAAAGAACCAACCAGTGACCTTCCTTGGAAAAGATCAAACTGTTTCCTCCTACTCTGAAGCAACCTGTTCAAGCATATAAGACTGTATTAGAAGCTCATTTCTTTAGATTTTTCACTTACTCAGTACCAGAGCACTGTGTACTTGGTAACTGACTCCCCTTGCAGCAAGTAAAACTTATCTATCTTATGAACTCATCAACTGCCTCCTCCTGATTGTGTGCTGTCTGCAAGTTAATTTCTGGGAAGAATTTTCCTGACAACTCTAATGAGAATCAGCCTGTTCTGAACAGAGGTTCTAAGAGGTATTTTCAACAAACTACTTTGGAGACATCTTCAGTGGAGCTCATAGAACTATGTTAACTTGTTTTAAAAAAGGGTATAATATGGGACCTAGAATTAAATGAGTCAAGTCTGGTGTGCTGCTACTTGGTTGGAATAAAAACCTGCACCCACACGGCCCTTTGGGGATAGGTTTGACCACTGCACACTGTCCCCACGTTTCATTCACATTTCATTCACAACTTTCCCTCTACATCACTCTGGTTCTCTCTTGTCTCACAAACTGTGTGAAATATTTAGATAAAAACAAGTTGAATGTTAAAGAATTCTTAAGCAATTTATTTTTTTCTTTGAAAAATTAATCATTTTGCACATGAGTTTTTATCTTTTTTTAGCATTCTTAGAAAATAAACCTTAATAAGAGCTTGTACATACAACTTATTTTCTTGTGTATACACATCATAGCTGTAGCACATTAAGCTGAACAGACATAGTTATGGAATATCTCTGATTTTTTGTGTCCAAGATGATAATGAAAGTTGGGTGTAAGTCATTGTCTTGTTCTGTTGGTAACAACTTTTTATCTTGTGTATAATTTAATATCTTTTAAACAGTAATTGCTTCCTTTTGGGACAGTGGAGTTTCTGACAGTGTTTATTCATAGGCCTGTATTGTCTCTGTATGTCTCCATTCACAGGGATTCCTCACAGGGTTTGGTGAACTGCAGAGCAGTCATTCTTCATCCCCTGCGGACCCTCCACTCAACAGGCACATTCAAATTATTGATTAAAATTTCCTCAAATATCACCAAACTGTTCCACAATACACCTGAACTTCCTGCTGCAGTATGACATTGTGTCAGTGTGCAGTGGCGTTGACTCATCAATTATATGCTGCATCATGTGTATCTCTAAGGATATACCTTAGATACACATGATGCAGGACACTTTTTAGGCAACATAGGAGGAGGTGGGGGTGTTTGGCTTTTCTTTTTCCTTTTGTTAATATTTAAATGTGCAATGTCACTTTCTGCTTCACTCCTTATCTGAGTGTCTGAGTATGTGTCTGTGTCTGTACAAATGTAATTATAATTAACGTTTAAGGATGTTATACCTTTAAGATCCTAACATTAAGGACATTTGATGCCTTGTATAGAGATTCAGCTGACGCTATGAATATCCAGATAGCATATTGTAAATTAACTATTTTATTGGCAATAGTGGTGTGTACAGTAAGAGCCATTGGTACACACCACTATCATGAATAAAAACAGACCAAAAGACCCAATATTAAACAGCATGGAGGGAATTTTATGTTGTCTTCATCTCTGGTTGTCTCCTGTTGATGAACTGATGTGTAGAGTGTGAAGATAAAACACAAGTGAGCTGATCTGAACATAAAGATTGTTTATTTGTTTTACAATATAATCTTGGTTACATTCGTGTTGAAACTTTAAGATTTTTTCACTTTTTTTTTTTTTTACAGAATAACAGTGGTGTTTTTATCAGATTGCATCAGATACCTAGAAAATTAAAAGGAATACATGCATCCAGACGAACAGTATTAAAAGTAGCGACTCTATATAACAAGTGACTCAGAACTGTCTCAGTCAAGAAAGTAATATTCCAATAGGACACGTGTTAACAGCTCTTTACAGATGAGAGTTGGTTTCCCAACGATGTGGAAGTGAAAGGCCTTTAATTTGATTTGGGTGGATGATATTATAGTTAACACACACACGTTTGTTTTCACAAACATCATCAATGTTTCACAAGTTTCACATTAATGTGAGGCACAAACACAACTAACTTGCGTTATAACATTGAAATGGATAGAGGACAGTCAACCTTTTAAAAAGGTAGTGGAAAGTGCACTTAGTGGGTTCTGCCCAGCACAGACCCTGTCCACACAAACAGCCAAGGTTCCCTCCTGACAGTTTGAAACATTAGACCTCATGGCTGCTATGGTTTGTGGACAGGGTTGAGTCCCAGGAGGGCAACAAACATCTACCGCTGCCCCCTTTTCCTACACTGTCCGCTGGAATGTGCACACAGTGTTCCCAGTACCTATAAATAGAACACATCAGTCTCATCATGACATCTGCCTGAGGAAACAGGAAGTGTGACACAATGATATATCGCCACCTCTGGGTGAAGGTGGAAACTGCTATGTTGTATCTCTCACTTAATATTAGACTGTAGGGTCTGTACATGTTGTGGGGCAAAAAACAATGTTTATGTCAAAATAACCTTAAATTATCACCAATTTGTGGTATAAACTAAAACAAAACCAACTACTTTGCTAAAACATATTAGTTTAACTGGCCAAGTAAAATCAAAATTACACCAGACTCTAAAGAAAAGTCAGCAAATGCATTCACATGAGGCCCCGGTGTTAGCTCCTCTTAAATTATTTATGTACACACATTACGGGCCAAATGCAGGGACTGAGAGCACAGCTGTAATCTACATGTAGGGTACTGATGACCAGCCACTGGCTTTTACAGCATTTTTGGAAGTGGTGAAATGTGACATGCCAATGATTCATCTCCACACTCAGGAAGAAGCTCTTGACTCATGATAGTGTGCATGGCTTAAAAACATTTTGTACTGTCCATAATCTCAAATACAAGAAAAAACAAAAGTAAACATGTAATACTCAGACTACAAAGGTTAACATATAAAAAGTACAAATGTCAAAAGAGATAAGGGGAAAGAAGAAACTGCACAACTGGAGAATAGAAAAAAAGGCATTTTAACTTTATATTACGAATGAGAAAGGCTGTTGATGATGATGATTGTGATGCTGGAGGTGATTTGGTAAGAAGACCGAAAGAGATATAAAGATAAAAATAAGGAGGAGAGAGAGACAGACAGACAGAAATCACTGTGTTGTGGACATCGTGACATGTTACAGTCCTCCTGGTCCTCACACCTCGGGGACAGAGTGATCCATGGCTGAGCGCAGGAGACCAGTGGACATCCTTGAAAAAGAGGAATTTGATTCAGTTGTTGCAGAGACAATCCAACACTGTCAGCTCTATGTTGAACCCTGACAGAGAATCAGGTTCTACAGACTGGACCTCATGTTTCATTCACACTGACAAGCGTGGTGATGGTATAATGGGATGTTACTCAGAGTTTGTTACTGTGCTGACACTTTTCTGTAAACATAGAAATTTTGCACATCGACACAGATTACTTGAAGGAATGTCTCTTGAACTGAATACTATGAGCTGGTGCCGGTTGCATAAACATAGTCATTGACTTAAGACCTTGACTAACAGTAAGGCTAGCTATAGACACTGGGACAAGACCATTGCATGAAAAAAGCCAACAGCTGTCTTAGTTAGCCAGATTTATTCGCACTGCATTATGGGAAAAATAAGACACTAAGTATTAACAAAATGGACGACAGCAGGCGCTCGAGTCATTTTTCTGTTGCAGAAAATATGTCTCTCCTCAAAGAATATAATGCAGCAAAAGCTATATTGATGAACAAATTTAGCGATTATAATGGAAAAAAGAAAAAAAAAACATCAAGCGTGGGTCTGAATAACGGAAAAGGTAAATTCAATTAATCTGCCTGCCAAAAGCACTCTTCAAGACATGAAGAAACATTTTAAAAACATGGTACAGGAAGGAAAGAGGGAGATTTTTAAAAGAAAAAAAACCCAGCCACCGGTGGAGGACCAAGCCCTAAACTGAAGAAGACGACCAGGTTGGTTATTGAAATTTATGTAGATGAATCCCCAATGTGGGGCAGCGCAGTGGTATAAGGGTAAGCGCTGTTGCCTCACAGCAAGCTGTTGCCTCACCGTCCAGGGTGTGCCCTGCCTTCACCCGTAAGCAGCTAGGATAGGCTCCAGTCCCTTCCGACCCTGAGTATGGGATAAAGGGGTAGAAAATGGATGGATGGAAACCCCAATGTTTTTGGGCATACAGGGAGGGAGGGTGAGCGGAGTCTCCATGTCCGTTAACTTGGCAACCGTGACTACTGATACTGCTGCCGATTCGTCTGCTGTGTTTGTGCAGGATATCCAACAAGAGGCCCAAGAGAATGAGGACCACCAAACATCCAAATTTGAACGTAACATTGTGTTAAAGTGATAAATACTACTTCTGTGACTTTATTCATTATGCTGTTATGGGTACATTAGTTAGCATACAGTTGATACAGAAATAACAACTGTCATTATTGAGATCTCCTGTCTATGTTTCATCATGCAAATTGATACAAATTCTCCATCCATTGATACAATTATATCAATATATTGAATCTGTTCCCCTTTTTCCCTCTTGACTATATCCTCATCTGCTAGGCAAATAGCTAATAAGCTGTATTAAGTTCTATATTTTTCCTTTTCCCTTTTTCTTTTTTGGTGACATCTCTTACAGATGATGTGGGAAACAGTCAGGCGGAATATGAAGGTGCAGGAGTGCAGGAGACCAACTCAGGCAGCAGCACAAAGAAGATAACAATGGATGAGATTATGAAACAGCAGCACAAAGTTTTATTTTTGCAAGAAAAGAAACTTAACATTAAGATTGAAGAAATGGAACTCGAAAAGCTGAAATTGGAGCTACAGAGGCGTCGCAATGAGCAATAGGCTAGCCTATGTCATGCAGTCTTTCAAAGGTTGCTTATAAATGATTGTTATTGTTATTTTGTTTAAAATGTTTTAAATTAATTATAAATCAATATATTAAATAAAATTATTGTCTTACCCAACTTATTGCTGCCATTGTTTCAATTAGAGTGACTTAGAATTGGTAACTTAGAATGTTAGAAAAAGTTAGCCAGGGGGTAGGGAGTCTAACTTTTTTTAATCTAAAATTAGACCAGTCTAGCTAAGATAATAAATCTAAGACCAGTCTTACAAGAAAACATTAGACTAAGACTAGTCTAAAACAGTTTTATGCAACCAGTTCCTGATTTTCCATTTTAGGTAACTATGCATTGGGTTTTTCTGTCTGCAAAGTAAAAAAAAAGAACAAAATTGAAGTCTCACCTCTTAATCATGTGCTCATAGATGAACTTGGGCATGATGGTGATGGTCATGGTGGTGGGGGAGGTGGCCAGAATATCCTTAATCTGAGAATCCTGGAATTTGCACATGGGAACAGTTTCAATGAACACAAAAATACTTTAGTGCCCTACAAAAACTCAGGGACAACAGTCAGATGTGTTGGTAGATAGTGTATTTTTTTTTTAAATGAAAGTGAAAATGATGATGACAAACCATTTTATATTTTTTTCTCCACTTTGGTGTTTATATCAGGTCACACACATCATATTTGCTGTTGCTTGTGTATGTGTTTCTAAATGATGTTTATATAAGAGGTAACAAGAATTGTGAAGCATTTCAATAACAATTAAGTGGAAGTGATTACATTTGTCACTGAGCACACAGCACACCATGCACACAACAAAATTTGACCTCTGCATTTAACCCATCACCAAGTGTGCAGGGGGCAGATGAACAGTGCCCAGGGAGCGTGTGTGGGGTTGGGGTACTCAAGGAATGCTCAAGGGTACCTTAGTGGGACCTTGGCAGTTGGTTTATTTGAACTTGTGACCTTCCGGACACGAGTCCTTAGCCACTAGGTCACCACTGCCCCTACCACTTAACAAAAGTACATCAACTTAATTAGAAAAGCTGACATGCTACTGAAACATCATCACAGACAGAAACTACAGGCTACAGGACTAGAAGCAAACAACAAAGCAAGTAAAGCAGTGGTTGTTGATACGTACTAAACACTTCACATCTGTACAGACTTAAAAGTTGCTAGGGGCTGCACTTACGTGCTTTAAAACACTCCATGTCTCCACATGTTATTAAATTCCGCTTTACTATGGGGAGCAGCCATCCCGGTACAAATTTAGAACCACCCATCAGACATGTCATCAGAATCACAAATGTTCTGCATTTGCTCCAATTATGGCTTCATTTGATCAATACTATTAAGTTCCATAACATCCTAAAATTCCTAAAACTATTTGATGCACATAGTGACATGTATAAAAACAAGTGTCTGACCTTCAATCCAATGACATTTTGTCCATTGATCTCACAGATGTAGTGATCAGTCAGCAGACCGTTGCGGGCAGCAGAGCCATCTTTGACCAGTGAGGTGATTTTGCCAGACTTATAAATGAAGCCAACGTGGCCTGAGCTGTCTTTCTGCATGGTGACAATGCGCTGAAATGGCCTACAGAGACAACAGACACAGAGACAGACAGAGAGACACAGAGTTTATAAAATGTATGTCACAGGGGAGCACAAACATTACATCTAAAAAAGACAAATATAATGACCATATTCATAACTTCTTGGATAAATTCAACAGCCAGGAAATTGAGATCAAGGCAATAGAAAGCATCCTCACATACTGCCAATTGTGGTTTCGCATTACATTTATTTGAACCTAAGGCACTGCAGTGTTGCAATGACAAATAAAGATATTATATTCTATTGTATTCTATTCTATTCCTCTGAACTCAAACATGAACTGATATAGTCATGTTCCTAAGTACCTTGTGGCTACATCCAAAATCCCCAGTGCATTTGCATGTAGGGAACAAAAGCTTCACTTTTTTTTTTTTTTTTTTTTTTTAAAACACACTGCTGTTAGCAACATAACTGAAGCAAATTCCATTTCTGCTGCTAAAGTTATTGGTGCCTGAACAGAGGGAAGCAGTAAATGTAGTAAATCTAGCAGCAGCAACTAATCACATATAAACATGATATTTAGTCTTAATGGTAGTAATGATTGCAAGTGTAATTCACATATGTGAATTTATTACACTTTTTTTTCTCAAACTCAAATTGAGGTTGTCAATTTGAGTTTGAGTCAAACACTGCTCACCTGTCCCTGACCACCAGCTCAATGCGGGTCTCGGCCGCAGCCTTTAGGGCCTTGTGGGCCTTGTCTATGCTCCAGCCAGCACAGTTCTGCCCACTGATCTGAAGGACCTGATCCCCAAAACGCAGGCCACCCAGGGCTGCAGGGGAGTTGGCCTGAACCAACTGGACAAACACTCCCTGTGAGAGGAAAGATGAAACAGATAAAACATTGAAAATGAGTCCTGGGAATGGAGAAGGAGAGAAGAGACAGAAGACAGTTGGAAGGCTGACAGAGGTGAGATCACAGATTCATGGATCAAGGATTGACTCAAATGGAAGGAGACAAAGACACATACCAGAAAAAAAAGAGAAAATACATTAACACACAAACAGTGTTTCCCACAGAAGACTGTGGTGGGAGAGTCTTGGGAGTGGAGGTAGGGGGAGCCAGGTATCAGGTTCTGGTCATTACCTGCTATTACCTGGTATTAGTCTTTTCCCATGATTTAGTACATCATAATAATAATAGAAGTCAAAACAGAGAATTATAACTGTTCTTTGAATGCAACATTACTGCAGACTGCACTAGAAGAGTGTAGAAATCATGATTGTTGCTGTGCCTGGTCCACTTAAACAGCACATCGATTTCAAATATACCAATATACAATGATTTCCAATATATTTCCACAATATTAGAGGAACATAGAACAGACAGAATTATTAACTACAGTCAGGAGCATATCAACACTTTCAAGATGGCCTTTTACACGTGTCAGATAATTATTACTGACAATTAGAGGCAGTAAGCATATAATGAAATGTTTCTCATTAAAGAGATATTGCATAAGATTTTCTCTCTCTAGTGGTGAGGTCATATACCACAACCAACTGAATAGTATTCTTTAGTCCAGCCCTCTTCTAAGTGCACATTTCCTTCTACGGTAGCTAAGAAATATCAACAAGATGTCATCGTTCTTTTTGGTAAAAGCAACTCGAATACTTTACTCTCAGTGTTTCCCTATCATTATATCATTTCTGTCTCTACATTGTGCATTTATTCTCATCTCTGTATCTTGCACAGCAGGGTACGATCCCAATGCGCCCTCCTCACACTTTTATAAACCTTTCCAATGCTTGTTATTTACTTATTAGACTAGAAATTGCCTATTTTACCTCAAAAATAATTTAAATTTAAATTTAAACCATGTGAAACCTTGTTACTAACAAGGTTACTAACAAGGTGACTAACCTTGTTAGTCTTTGTTAGCATGTTCAACTGAGGAGCAAGGAGATCAGTTTCCTCCGGGGCCACAGCTAGTTTTTAGCTTTGGGTCTAACCCCCTCTTACTTACATGTATGTAGACAGCAGGTGGGAACACTCACACAGAGAATCGTCTGGGTCCTGAAGAGTTGCAGCCTTTATTCTCTGACACTCTAACCTGTACATTTACTGCTAAACGTAACATAATCTAAGTAAATTTACTCCAGTCGCTCTGCTGCTTATCAACGGCCACTGCTTGTTTTATTTTGATTCTCCTACTCACACACTCATACTCGGTGTCGTACCCTCACTCTCTTCACCACACTCTCACGACACAAACACATTATGCCTTATTTACAACAGGAGTTGCACTATTCTTATAGCAATGTGTTGCTCACACTAGCAGCAATACAGAACTTTATGAAGAGACACTATAGCTTTATATCATAAATAGGGCTGCTCGATTGTGGAAAAAATTTAAAATCAAGATTATTTTGGTCAGTATTGAAATCACGATTATTCAAGCAATTAGTTTGCTGTTCGGGTTGTCATAGCTACTGTAATGTTTATACTTAGGCCCATGTTATATAGGCTACTTATGGTGGGAATTTAGTTTTTCCTACTGGCTGTAATGCTCTCACACAGCCAACATGAACACCCCTGCATGGGCTTGGAATGAAGATTTGATTCATGTACAGAAATCTTATTTGTATTATTTGTTTCAAGAGAGGAGTTTTGTAAGGACCAGCTAATTAACAAGCTAAATATTGAACATGCTAGTTAATGACAAAGATTACAGCTCCCCAAAGATTATAGGTGACAGAGAATCAAAAAGTATTTTTTATCTCATCTTTGTTGTAGAACGGTTGTCCACGCACATTCAGGATGTGAAAAGTGCTAGAAATTCTGAACATCTCCTTTCCATATAAATTCCTCTTTTAGAAATGTCCGCTAGAACATGGGTCAATTTCAAAAATGGTTGTTTGTGATTCCACTCTGATTCCATTCCCTAACTCCTTCAAACGCCATAGCTGCAAAAAAGATGGTCTGTCACATAGGCATTACACATCCAATCAACATTTTATTGTGTATATGTCACATCCATCACAGAACAAGGATTAAAACCCCATTGAACCATTCTGTGTCTCCTTTAAGGAAAGCACCAGGAAAATATTTCCTTTCCCTACGGAATTATTTATGCCGAGATTTTTGGATAATATAGAGATTTTTGGTAAATATAGAACAACAAACTATATGTTTCTGATAGTCTTCAACAGTCAGTCACAGGCAATATCAGTCATTTTGTAAATAATTTGTAGCTGCTTCAAAGCTGCACACAGACGCACCATCTTTCACTGTGTGTGTGTGTGTGTGTGTGTGTGTGTGTGTGTGAGAATGCATGAGCGGACACTGTTCCACTGTTTTAAGTTTGCCTTCAATAGGCTATAGGTATCAGGCATTGCTCATGGAGAAAAGGAGCACGCGTGTGCATGTGAACGAGAATGAGAGGGAGAGAGAGAGTTGAATTAAGTGAATATGATAGCTATATTTCACAATCATGCGAACGGCACAGAATCAATTTGATTACATTTTCAGAAAAATAAATCATTCCCACTCAATTATATTAGTTTGGTGATCATTTGACCCAAAAATCAAAATCACGATCAAAAGTTCATTAATTGCACAGGCCTAATTGTAAGAGCTGTTTTCCTCCTTTTATTTTCTCAGACAAAATTTGTAAGAACCACAGAAAAGTTAACACTTCCATAAATATAATGTATTACCGTATGGACCCGTATATATAAGACGACCCTGACGACTCCTCTTTTTCCAAGAGCCTTTTTTTAATCATTATTTGTTGGGGATTTTTGCCTTTAATGATAGAGACAGTGTAGAGAGTCATGAATGGAGGAGAACAGACTCAGGGAAGTTGGTCTAGATGGGGATTCGAACTCGTGAACACTCGTGCATGGCATAGATAGGCCATTATGATACAACCTAACCACTCGGCTATCTAGGTGGCTCCTAGGAGCGATGCATAACATGCATGCAAGCATTAGCATTGCAACTACCAACGACTAGCCGTAATGTACAAAGAACATCAATCACTGGCGCGCCACAGTCTCATCAATGTATAAGAAACACTGTCCCCTCTGCTGTCTGTGTGTGTGAGTGAGAAGAACAAGAAGCTCTGACTCACTTGGGGAGAAGATGTTTGACGCCACCTGTTGGTTTAGACCCCCTGGTCTCTGGACCCTGAATATAAGATGACCCGTCTTTTTCAGATTTTTTTTCTAGGGAAGAATACCATCTGATATTTGTGTCAATAAAGGCGGGTAAATTCAGTCAGTTCAGTCCTTGTGTGCTGAACATTCACAAAACATCTTAAAGAGGCAGTAACACTATTTTAATGTTGAAAACTTATTCGTTTAGTTAAGACTTTGACAGTAAAAATAACTATTTATCCTGAGCAAGAATTTAAGGCATAGTACACATAGTTAAACAGTTTTTTGCCAAATAAATGAAAAGCATTTTTAATTGAGAAATATCTCCCCATTTAGTGCATAATTGCATCACACCGAGCTTCAACCTGTTAACCTGACTAGTGCCAAACTGCCTCATTCTTTCTTCTGTCTCAGTTTTTACATGACTACATCACATGTCTTTGAGAATATGTTTAAAAAAAGTCAGTTAATTACAGTTGATGTATGGCAGTTCTTCTCAAATAGTGGGGCACGAGTGACCCTGGGGAACATGCTTTTTTTGCCGTACTAGAACAAAGTGTAATTGCACATCCACTACAGTAGGTGGCAGGGTTTTTTGCACCGAGCATGTACACACACACTCAGCACAGAACAAGAGATATGAAGTGCAGTAAACAAACCCTCAAGAAAATGGAAAAATATTTAACAGTGACGAAAATAAAAGGGGAAAGAGACGAAGATAATGAGACCAATGAAAGTCTCCCGAAAGCTAAGATGAGGAAATATGACGAAGCGTATGTTGCGCTTGGCTTCACTGTGACTGTGGTGGGAGACAAGTGTGTCTACTGTGTCTAAAAATGGTGGCAGCGGACAGCATAAAGCCAAATAAATTAAGGAGTAACTAACAGACATTACACCACAGTCACACTGCTAAGCCTGAGTAGCCTGATAAGCTTGAGTTTCTTCAGCGAAAACGTACCGATTATTGCCAACAGTCATCCCGCATTGTGAAAGCTACTTTAGTAAACCAACAAGCACAGTTAGCATCATATAGGCAGTGTACCAAATAGTGCAGTGCAAAAAACCCCACACCATAGCAGAGGGGCTGATACTGCCTGCAGCATTAAACATGGTCTCTGTCATGCTGGATGATTCAAATGCTGCAAAAATAAAAACTATCCCTCTGTCCAATGACACTGTCGCCTGACGTATAAATGACATTGCTAACGATCTTAAAGAACAGCTAGTAGACAAACGTTTTGCCTTACACTTTGATGAAGCAACTGACAGCAACAAAGACTGTTTGTTTATTGCCTATGTGTGTGTGTTTTGACATGACAAACTCCCCGTGTGAGAATCTACTTTTTGTAAATATGTCAGAGACAGAGCCACATCTGAAGAGCTATTCAAAATGCTGGACTGCTTCCTGTCTCCGTATGGGCTAAAGTAGGAGAACTGCATTGGTGTTTGTAGTGATGGTGCACAGACCATGGCAGGGATGAGAAAAAGGCGAAGGGCACTCATCAAGAAGGTCTCACCTAATGCTGAATGGACACACTGTGTTATACACAGAGAAGCACTGGCATTAAGGCACCTTTCCTTTGAATTAAGCGAGGTTATGACTGACATTGTAGATGTAGTCAATTTTATAAAGACCAGACCACTAAAAACAAGAGTCTTCTCTGCTATCTGTTAGGAGATGGGAAGAGAACATCTTATCTTTGTGAAACTGGTTTCTCTGCTGTTGCTGCACTGAAGACCAAGTGCAGGTCCCAGCTAAACATTGAGCAGGAGCTGAGAGTTGCAGTAGCCTTCTTCAAACCTCACTTTGAAAAGCTGTGCACTGCAAAAAGTGCTCATTGTAGCCATTAATCTTGACTTCCTCATTCTGAAAAAAAAAAAATCAGCACAAATTGTTTTATTCATTTTTGTTTTGTAGGTTAAAGTGTTTTATATATTTGAGAAGGTCCCACTATTTGAGAAGGACTGAGTTATAGTTTTTGAGGATCTGTACTTTACTTGAGTAGAGTAATGTTGCTGATCAATTTAAATTTATTCATTGATTTTGTTTCATTTTATTTTTCAGAATCAAATGGTTTAAGTCGGTCAAAAAATATTTATAGTTATTTTTTTTTAATTTCAGGCAAATTGATGCACTTTAAATGTACTAGTAGTAGTTTAGAAAGTTGCAGTACTACTAAATGCACTTTAAATCTTTCCTGTTACAGACTAAAAAACTAGGTTAATAAAGTTATTCTTTGTTTTAGGTTGATCTATATTTCTTACTTTTTTCTTTTTTGCTTTCTTTAATGGTAAGAAGGATACAATGTTATGCAGAGATGTACTTATAATAACAATTTTATAGACAAATGATACTATTTATAGTCGCGGGAGAGAGTGGGGCTCTGATGTATGGTATTTCTGTAGTGTTAACAAAATGATCTGAAAAAGACTGACCCTGGAAATTTATCCAAACCAAAATGTTGATTTTGTGAACCCCTAAATACCTGTGATGTCACCCTCTTTAAATTTTTTTTTTACTTAAAATTATAGCATCCGTATCTTCCAATTCTGAAACACAATGTCTCAGTGGAATTGCAGAGAAATTTGTGATCATCAATGTATTAATAAGACTTGTGGTTTTTCAGCAGTTTTTGAAACACCTTCAACAGCCCCACAAACATCTCATATTCAATGACACAAATTGAAATCCCCACTGTATTTTTTTTTCTGAAACTGCATTTCCAAATGTTATGTAATGTTTCCTATATTTTCAGGAATTGGCGATGAGACTCTTAACACAATTTTATAAAGTCTGGTTAAACAGGTCAGACAAGATGGTTCCATCAGTGTGTTTTACATTCAAAAAGTAAAACGTAACATCCTGTTGGTTCACATGATGCTCCCGACACAAAATGCAGCATCTTGACAGAGGCTATCTGCATTGTATCAAGTGGGTTGTTAACAACTGGTCAGTCTGTGCTGATTAAATAATGCTGGTGAATTCAATCTCTGATACAGAAAGTTTAAGATGCTGACTTACATTGTCGATGGCCCGGAGGCGAAGTCCAACCTTCCCGTCCTGGTCCTTACAGAGAATAACCTCCCGCAGTCCTGGGCGGATCTCTGCACGCCTGATGCCAATGTCAACCCCCGTCACAGGCCTCACCATCCCTGAGACACCCAAGCTGGAGGGCAGTGCCACCTGCTAAGAAGTAAGGAAGGTGAGAGCATACAAGCAGGAGGGTTGAGAAAAGTAAAAAAGTGAAAGTGAAACTGTAGTGATCACTGAGCACACAGCACAGCAGGCACACAACGAAATTAACACTCTGCATTTAACCCATCACCTAAGTGAGCAGGGGGCAGCCTGGACAGCGCCCGGGGAGCGTGTGTGGGGACGGTACCTTGCTCAAGGGTACCTCAGTGGGACCTGGTAGCTGTATTCGAACCTGGGACCTTCCAGACCCAACTTCCTTAGCCACCAGGCCACCACTGCCCCTTAGAAAGAGAAAGAACAAGGATCAAACGGAGCAACATTAAAATTCATCTGAAATTAAAAAGGAATGTGGCATCAAATGAAAGTATGAGGGAGGACCCTTTTTCATCTCTTCCTCCACCAGTGAATGAGATTTGGAATGCTTTTTAGTTAATTCTTTTGAAAACTTCACCAGTAATAGATATGGTAAATAAATGACAGTTTTAAACTTACAATGAAGAAATACAGGAAAAAAAATGGAAAAACAAAAACACCAACAAATGGCAGAACAAATGGAGAACACAAATTGTTGAATGTCAGCTGGCTGACATAAATGCACGCACACAGACACACACAGATGCACACACACACCAAAATCCAGCCTCAGTGCCACATGATGCAACACACAAACACCTACCATGTCAGCCACAGGCAGCAGAGCCAGGTTCCTCTGGACCTCATCGCTGTTGAGGGCCAGACCCATGTAGTCTCCCAGCTCCTCCAGGTTTGGGTACAAGGCTGAAAAAAATGGAAATACAGGTGGATGGAGAAAGAATAGGGTTGGTGATAGGAGAGTAGGAGAATAGGGAAAAAAGAATACAAGCTTACCTAACAGTTCCACACCGAATAAAACAATATATAAATATATTTGTGTTCAGAGCACATCACCCCAGTTCTTAAGTCTTTACACTGGCTCCCAGGTAGCTACAGAATAGATTTTAAAGTTCTGCTGCTAGTTTACAAATCACTGAATGGTTTAGTTCCACAATACAGTAATTACATATTAGTAGAGTATAGACCCAGAAGAGCTCTGAGATCTACTGACTCAGGTCAGATAGTGGACCACAGAGTTCAAACCAGACATGGTGAAGGAGCATTTAGCAGTTATTCTGCACACAACTGGAACAAACTACCAGCAGAATTGTAATCAGCCCCAACCCTAGCACTTTTAAATCCAGGTTAAAAACATTTCTTTTTTTCCATGTGCTTATGGCTGAGCTCTTTTAAAGAACTTTTTTAAATCATAATCCTGAGTTTTAATCTATCTTAATGATTTTAAATGACATTCTTATACTTTATTAATTATTGTTTTAATTTCTATATATCTTTAAAATAAATTCTTTTTTTTCTTTTTTAAATCGCTTGTCTTAATTTCCAATGTTTTTCCTTGCCTCAGTAAAGCACTATGAATTGCCTTGTGTACAAATTGTGCTATACAAATAAACTTGCCTTTATGGTAATGCCATTTAATCACTTGTCAATTGTAGATTTTATTTTCTTAACTCACATTATATAATCACCATGTCAGTAAGTTACATTAAATCAGATGTCATTCTTTCCTGTAGGGCTGTAATCAGAAAAGAAATTCTTGGTCAACTGAAGCCCTGAAATTTCGACAAAAAAATTGACTAATTGTGTGTGTGTGTGTGTAATTATTCAATTACACATTGGAGTCTATTGGCTCTGATGGCGTTTTGCAACATGGTATGATTTCCTAAAATATACTGTCAACTCATGATATCAGCACAAGAACTGTTTACAAGAACTGAATATTTAGACATTTGTTTTAGTCACGTTATAACAATTGACTGCGTGCATATCCTCACACAGAGCAAGACTGAACATAGGAGCTCAGCTTCGTGGCCGAGACACATAAAGACTATAAACTTAATATCATTTTGGCGTTTGGATGACAGAGGAGGCTCAACATCCAGTGTGGTCTGGATGTATCTGAAGGATGCTATTGTTGCAGGTGGGTGCACTTGCAGTTATAAAACGATTATTAGTTATCTTACCATTTTTAGGTGATATGCTGTGTTCAGGGACAGACTGGGAATCTGTGTGTTCTGGAAAAGTCCAGAACAGCCACCTGGTCTATGGCTGTTGACCATCTGTAGTCCCGACAGTCCAGACACTTTTTATATATATATATATATAAATATATAGACCTATATATATATATATATATATATATATATATATATATATATATAGGTCTGACTGGCCTATAAAACCTGTAGATCAGCGGCCCCATTGATATTGGGCTGGTCTAATCAGTGCAAGAGTTTGTTTCCATACACCAGCCCCTGACACACGCTGGTCTGCAGCGCATTCCTATCGAAATTATATGAAATTGACGAGCCAAAAAATTGACCAATCAGAATTTTGGTTGAACTAGAACCAATAAATCGACCAGTCGACTAGGAGATTCCAGCCCTACTTTCCTGCTTTGCTGAACAGCTGCATTACAGGAACTGTGTTGTGGTGCAGTAAAACTTTCCTGGCATGATTATTCAGTTTCATGCTATGATGTAAAGACTGTTCTAAGTGTTAGCCACAGTTTGTGTGTGTCTCCATTCCTTCTATTTGTTGTTTGTTTTTATATTACACACACATAAACGGACACACACATCTGTCAACTGGTGAGTCACAAGCCCTTGGATGGTCAAATCTCTCAAAACAAACAGAGGTCATACTTGAGTCCCAACATATGAAAGAAGGTTCTTGAATGTACGTGAATTTTTAAAGGAATTTACTATGAACTACTGCAGATGTAAAACTAGCCTGGCTGTTGCACCAAGCTCATAGACGGAGCTTGGTCTGGTAAAGATCCCATAGAAAGAAAGTTCTCAGAGGCAGGATCAACAGGCATCTATCAAATGCCTCTGTGTGCTACTGGACAGAGCTGCAACCAATCAGAGTACTGATTCTGATGACATATGCATAGCGACAGAAACGGAAATCCTTACCAATTGTAGTTTGCTTTACCAGAGCAGAAGTAAAATGATGTTAAAGAAGTTTTGCCGGCTTTGCCAGGTAAACATGAGAGTAGCTGCTGTCAAAATCTCTTAAAACAGCAGCTAAATCAAGCGATTGCCGCTCCTCTATGGCTGCCATGTTGGCTGTAAATAAATGTGTTTGAGGTCACTTAACTAGTATATCATTGCATTAAACCCACACTGCCGTAAAAGATCATTTTCATTGGTTCCCCGAGTTTTCAAGATTGGGAAGAGCAGAACAAAGCTCTGTGAGTGCTGGTGATGACATGGTGACTACATGTGTTGGTCACTAATATGGAACCGACTTTAGGTAACTCCAAGTGCATATGCTCAGACTGCCACACCGCTGGTCTCATCTCTGAATATCATTTTTGCGTTTGAATGATAGGTAAGGGATAACATTCTGCGAGGGGTTCATTATTGTGGAATAAGCCCCGAAAGAAAGATATAAGACTGCACCACTCTGCAGGACTGCATCACTCTGAAGGGTGAGCAGATGACACGTGCTTAGCAACAAATTTTTGTATGGCAATAAGTTACAAGACTACTTGTGCAGTGATATGAACAAACTGAATCAGAGGCGAAAAGTTCATTTTCCTTGACAGCGGTCTAGTATACTTAGCAACGGTCTATTATCAAGAAATATCAGAACATAGAATGTTATGGGGTCCCGAAGGGAAAGAGCCATGCGATAAAATTAAATAAATATTCAGCAAACCACCGGACCTAGGCCTTGTAGTACGTTCATCAGTCTGTCTGTCTGTGGATTGGGCTAATCCAAAATAGTGGCAACAAGGGAGGTGTTCTGTAGACGGACTGTTACCTGTGAAACAGGGAAGCTCTGAAAACACCCCCATTAGCACTTGGTACTTTCCTCCTGATGAAATTAACACACCAAAAAAAAAAAAAAAAAAAATCAACCAATCAGAACAGCCCTACTGTACATCATGTGCAGTGTCCTTGACTGACTTGAAAGGTGCTTTAAAAATGTATTATTATATTATTATTATTATTATTATTATTTTTATTATCATCATGGAGATTGGGGACTGTGTGGTCCTCCTGTACCTCCAGAAGTCAATAATGACCTCCATTGTTTTGGTATTTAGGACCAGATCCCATTCTGCCAGATGTTGGATCTCCTGTCTGTAGTGGGTCTCATTGTTAACACTGACGAGCGAATATAACTATGGTGTTGAGGAGTGGATGGGGACGCAGTCCTGGGTGAAAAGGGTGAATAGTGCTGAACACGCATTCCTGTGGTGCACCTTTGTTCAGGATTATGGTTGATGTTGTCAGGTTACCCATCCTGACATTCTGTGGTCTGCTGGAGAGGAAGTTCAAAATCCAGGAACAGAGTGGGGCAGGGAAACCAAGATTTTTGAGTTTCAGAAATAATTAATGGGGTAGTATTGTGTTAAAGGTCAAGCTAAAATCTATAAAGAGCATCCAAGCATCTACGATACCAAATACAGGAAATAATAAAATGCATTTATGTAAAACAAACACTCATAGCTTTTGCATTTTAAAAGAATCAACACAATTTAAGCAAGTAAAAGATAAGACATTCCACAGTCTGGGGTCTACTAATTGGAATCGTCAAGCCCCTCTTTTTATAAACTTAGTTTGGGCAAACACTAGTAGCCTCTGATCCGATGACCTACAACTGCGACTTGGAGTGGAGGTGAAGCCTCTCCACATGCCCCTCTATACATTGTCTATACCTGCCCTTAGCCTCTCTAATGGAGCTTATGCAAAAGTTCAGTCAGAAAGACTATCTTTGCACATGCGCACTAAGTCAGAACCACCCACTGTGCATCCACATCACACACCTGCTAACCCTGTCTTTATCCAGTCATCACCTAACATGGTGGTTTCAACCAATCAATCTCAAGCCACAAAGATTTAAAAGTGTAATTTCTCTTTGCTCTCATTTCACTATCATGCATCAGCAAGAGCTGCCATTCAGTACCCCGTTAACCTCAAAACCAGCCATCTTGCCTTCACATCCATGATCTCTGCTCAAATTTCTTTTCTTGGTGGCATCCTTGCTCTCAGCATATCGGTTTCCTGCATCTGATCCTCTGAGGCTCTAACTGAGCGACGAGTGCTTCCCGGTTGCGGCTCAGTTTTTTCACAGTTGTCTACATGGTTTCCACCAGATCAGCTTCAACAGAAAGACAGTTCCAGTTTTTGGCCTCAGATGTGTTCTGGCCCGAACTTGATCGCCTCACTTACACAAGTGATTCTCCTGGAGCTTCTCCACATCTGCATCACATCTCTGGTTCCTGCCATCGTCCATCGTGGCCATAACGAACAAGGAATCTGACTTGCCTTCCTAAGAGGTCATCAAACCAGGCTCTTCATCCACTGTAACACATGTTGCTGTGAATGAACACCCCACCGCTCCGGTTGCTCTGCTCTTCAGCCACGCTGAAGTTCAGCTGCCTCTGCCACATCGCCCGCTGAATCCCGCTGGTCACAACACAACCTGGTGAGATAGCTGGTCATGCTATTTATTGGCAAAGGTTTGTGGGTGCCGGCACAGTAAGTTCTCTGTTCACAACCCATCAAGGCATGGCGTTGATGGGTTGTGTAAAGAGGTTGAGATATGTGCGTCTCACTGAGAGCCCCGTTTTCCCCTTTTCAGTTTTTAGATGTCGAGTCACTACAATAATGATCCTGCAACTTTGTTGCATGGACCCCTAATAAAAGACCCCTGAATGATGTGCTCTACTGTCACTGATGCTGGGGTGAAAGCTCTAGAAAAAGGAAGCCCACCCTAGCACTGAGCATAGTACCATGGCTTAAAAAGACCTCCCCTTTCCATTCTCTACACCAATCATTTTCGATCTAGCTGTCGAATCTATCCAATATATCACTTCCAATCTATTTACATTTGAACTACAAATGTATTAAATTATCAGAGTTGAGAGATTTTAAAACAGTACGAGTAAAAACAATTCAATTTATTTATATAGCACCAGATCATAAAAACATTTATCAAGTAAAACGAATAAAATATATAACACTACCTTCCCCATCAAGACTACCAAATTTGCTCCTTAACTTTTAGGATCACTTTCTTTAGCGTGAACACTTCCTCATCAGTGAAATCAAATTCAGCCTTGTTCTTCATGTGACATCTAGCTGAGGTATCAGGAAAATAATTCTCCAGAATCACCCCTTTCATGTTTTTGGTTTCCTGGAGAAAAGTTTTTAACATTTTAGTAAGCCGTCTTCTCCCGACTCCCTGACCTCAGTGTGAGAAACTGCTCACTGTCATCAGAGATAGTCTTCAGTCTCACAGCTGTCTGACAGATCTGTTCTCCAACCTGTCTGTCCACCTGTCTGTCTACCTACTGCATTTTACCCTCACATCAATATTTCTGGTTTTGCTGTGACTAGGACTGCAGCTAACGATTATTTTTGTGATCGAGTATTCTGTCGATTTTTCATCGTTTAATAGAGTAATCTAATTAAAAAAACTGTTTGCAAAGCTGTTTTGCTTTGCAAAAAAAGTAAACAACCAACTGGCTTTTATTCCTGAATAATTTTTACAAAAAAAAAAAAACAATCAAAAAATGTGCATTGTCATGTTGGTATAGTTGTTAAAAACACATCCGCCAGTGGTCAGAGCCGAGTGCAGAGTTCCAAGCTCCAACATAAGTTTCAAACAATAACAAACATGTCAACAGTAAAGGAGATCATTGTGACTCCGCATCAACTGGGAGAAGTCACTGGCATTGCCACCATAGCTGTAAGACGCTGACCAGCCAGACAAAGACTGACTGGAAAAACCACACAAATACAACAAACATCTAACACAACTACATCACTTAGCTCATTAAAGAGACAGAAAAACAGAAAAAAAACTCAATAGTGATGTGTAAAAAGGAAGTTTGAACCACTGAGCAACAAGTCTTTTTTTTTTTCTTCCTTAGCCCAGATAAGATGCCTTGTTTCTGATTCAAGAGTCAAGAGCTTGACACAAGGAATGTGACAGTTGCAGCTCATGGCTTGGATATGTCCCTGTTGTGGCTTTTAATGCATTGACTCTACTCCTGATTAGAGTGTGACAGAGCAAGTCTATAATATTAATCTTTTTCAAAATATTCAAATTTTCTGAGATACTGCATTTTGGGTTTTCATTAGCAGTAAGCTGTAATCATCAAAATTAAAGCAAATTAAGATTTGAAATATTTCACTTTGTGTGTAGTAATTCTACATAATAGTTAGAATATAATAAGTATATTACTGAAATACAAATTACTGAAATAAATGAACTTTTCACAATATTCTGACTAATTCATATATTTGACGAGGGTGTGTGGTCCCATGCCGATGGCAGTCAAGCTGTTCCCTTTCACACATCCCCACCCCCCTTCTCTCCTCCCCACCCCCTAGCCTTTTTCAAATCAACTCCTCCTCCTTTCTGCCATCATGCCCTGTCCCAGCACAACTGCCAGAGCCAGTCTCCGTGGTGACCCAAGTTAAGCACTGCTTAGATAAAAACAGAAAGACCAAAAACCCCCAGGGTTCTGCATCCAAACAGAGAAAAGACAAGCAGAGTATGTGAAAGAATTAGAGAAGGGGAGAGGAGAGTGAAAATAAGAAGAAAGATTGTGTTCTATAATCTCTAAAAGGGCCCCCTACCTGTCTTTTACCCACTATCAATCTTTTGTGGGTGCCTTATTTTGCTATCTTTTCTTCCATCTGAGTACACCTTACTGCAGGCAGAGTCTCACACCAACTCAAAAACATAAAACCCCTGAGTCGCAAAAGAACAAGCAGAAATGGAGTAATAAACACAGAGGAAAATAGAGAGAAATTGTGACAGTGTAGGGGGTACATTTATCCCTGTTATTGTCCACAGACTTAATGAAAAACTGAACCCACCCACCCCAGTCCTCTCACATCACACACCTTTATCCACCCACAGCACTACAGACAGACTCCACACACTGACAGATAACAAAAGACACAATGTTGCTGGGAAAAAGAAGAACAGGTACAGCTGAGGGCATTTTTTGCAACCAGGGAGTCATTAAAAATGCTTTCTAAAATCCTTTAGTAGTTCATAACTCACTTGATCCTGGCATCCCAGCAGTGGCAGACTGAGGCTGGTAGGTTCCCTCGGTGATGGGAGGCATGGGGTTGGTGGTCTGAGCAAACTGGGCCTGGGCCTAGGGAGTAATTACAGGCAACAGTCAACTGGAAGCGCACATAAATATCAGATGATGAAAAAATAAATAACTGTAAATAACTAGTAACAGTAAAACTGCTAAGGAAACATCAAAGCTCATTAGAAACACGTGCCCTTTTAAGGAGAGTGCCCCTCCATGTGCTTCAAAATTGTAATGTGGGTCTCATGAAAACAACAGCTAATTATATCTTTACTGACTTTACTTAAAACATGATTCTGAAACAACAAGACTAAAGAAAAAAAACTGAGACCCTATGTTTTCATGCTCAGTCACACATCAAAGTATGATCACTAATCAAACCAGTCCAGGCATCCTGCCTCAGGACCAACTTCCAAAAACAGTTCCCATGAAGCAACTATACTGAATTTTCATCACATTTTTATTTCATTAAAATAACTCACATTGTTTAAAGAGACAAATGTGTGTTTGTGTTCACTACTCACAGGCATGTTGCAGAGGTCAAATTTATTGTGTGTAAACACTTCAGCTTAGTCACAAAAAATGGCAAGGACTGCTACAGAGCTAACTTTAGATACATGTCTCTTTCTACATGATTTCTCTACATCCTTTCACTCGTAACACACTTACCCTGATGACTTTGTCGACCTTTAGGTCCTCGAGAGATGGATACAAAGACATTCTGAGGAGAAAACACACATAGCAGGAAATTGGAGCTCAGCTGTATAACAACACAGTCAGATGTCCCTCAGCAGACTATCATATCCATATGTACCCTTAACATCCATTACCTGTGAATTCCATTAAGATTCATGTCACATCAATGTTGAAACAAATGACTGGATTATTTGAAAGGGAAGCTAGTGCTGGTGGTTACACCAAGAATCAAAACCAATTGCTAAATGCAGCTTTCAGAAATATGCAGTTCAATGTTTTGGACTGTTAATTCAATGAAGGAGATAGAATATTGAAAATATTTGTCGGTGTGACTCGATGAATGTATTAGGGTAGATAGTCTGTAGGAGGGACCCTGTCTGTCTTCACTATCACTGAAGGAGTAAAGAAATGTGATGACAATAATTCATAGGTTGTAGTTAATAATTATAGTGTAACTGCTAATGCAAAGTGTCGTTAGACAAATTATAAATTACATTTATAAAAAGCTTTTGGAAGGATGGTAAGTACACCTAAGATGAAACCATCCAATGGCCTGATAATCTAAGTTCATACTACTTTTGTCAATAAATACACAGTTCACCTGTGGCAGTAAAACTCCACAATGCATGCAGACAAACTGCATGACAACATGGATCAAAGTGCCAGGTAAGAGAAGGGAGGAAGGTATGCAGGCAGAAGTAGTTCAACTGCATTGTGTAACTAAGCTTATTCACCGTGGACCTCAAACACTGACATGGCACTTAAAGCAGTTAAACTTGTACACAGGTGCCTTGCATCAATTACAAACTGCTGCAGAACATAATGTATGAGCAAACAAGGGAGAAGGTAAAACACCTGAGAGCACCACAATACAGCCAGTAGCTACTCTAGATCCAATTGTATTGCAAAACCATGATGGT
This sequence comes from Polydactylus sextarius, assembly GCA_016801845.1. Lineage (NCBI taxonomy): Eukaryota > Metazoa > Chordata > Actinopteri > Polynemidae > Polydactylus > Polydactylus sextarius. Next base: position 26,423,824 of record CM028909.1, read on the forward strand.
TATTCACAACAGACATCTCATTCGAACAAAAACTAGATTCAGAAGAACTCATTAGCAAAGCATAAACAAAACAGAAGAGTAAGTCAGTGATAACAGTCAGTCAGTTGACTGATATCAAGCCTGCAGGACAAAAACACAAGCGAAGAAGGAAATAAGCATCAGTATGTCTGGGTGCAACATCCATTCATTTCTTTGCCTTGATACACATTAATATTCACTAGTGTCGTCATGAAACAAAAATTTTAAATTCTATAGAAATACCAATGATATGGATCAGTGATTTTTTTTTTTTTTTTTTTTGACAACCCTAATACTCAAATGTCTATGTTCCATCAAGTGCACTTATTTCATCTAGTGTTCATATTAAAAACCCAGTGGTCTAAGAAAAAACAGCAACATCTGCAGTTTTGTTCAAGATGGAAACTTTAGCTGCATGTCGACCACTGTCTCCATGCGTTTTGACTGTTTCAACTGTCAAATTAAGAGCAGATAGTGACCAAGTTTCCTGTCTGCTGCCTACCATTTTCGCTATCATTAAATCTAAAGACTTTTAATCAGTTACTTTAAGGACTTTAAGGACTTATGAAATCAGATATTATTCCCATCAAACATTTTTACTTCGTATCATCTGAAAGTTTGTTAAAAACTGAATATCAATCAAATATGCAGCAATCCCAGATCATAGCACTGCCCCCACAGGCTTACACAGTATCACTGTGCATGTTGGGTGCATCACTTCATCAAGTGGCAAAAGTTTTTTTTTGACCAGGCTGTGTAGTTGTGTTCTGGTGCAACAACACTGAAAGATCCACCCTGTAACATATGTGATGTGTACAGACTGCTTACTTTACTCATGATATGGCTTGTTTTACATAAATGCGTGCTAAGTAGACATGTTGAGTGAAAAACTTGACTTTCTCTCTTACCACTCTTTGTCATTTTACATGAAAATAATCAGAGGACAGAAATAGCTGATTTATGACCCATTTCCTTTACCACAGTGTGGCTGTGTGTCACCATCACAAGACAATGTGAACACATCTCTACCTCAATAAGGAACAGAGAAACAGCAACAAGGTTGACAGCGATTTAAAACAACAGTGTGTACACATATTCACTGACCTTTGATAATACACATTAGCATTAGCTGCAGCTTCTCTTTTCAGTGTTTAAAAACAAATCATGCATGGTTTATCATATTTTAACTATCAGTAACTTGATGACAGACCTAAACTGATTGTCTCTGTTGTCAGTGTGAGTGCCACTCTCCAACAAAATAACCTCTCCACAAATCATCGCCTCATAAAGATCTTACAAATGTCAACTAACCCATCACACATGTAAAAACAAAACAAAAAAACTTCACCAACAAGAGTTAGGCCTACACTTAAATGCCATGAACATAGTGGTAAGATTTATGCTCAATAGGGATGGAAAAAAAAAAAACACACACTTTCCAATGCCCCCTACTGTTCTGGTAGTGAAATGCTTTGCGACACCCACCAGCCAATGGAGAACGGAGGGTTCGCGACTACATTGATATGACTGTGTGGCCGGGCAGTGTGCACTCAGAGAAGCATAAGAAGGCCTTTATTCTCTGACACCAACCTGTACATTTACTGCTAAACTTCACATAATCTAACAAACTTTACTCCAGTCACTCTGATGCTTCTCATCAGCCACTGCCTGATTCATCCCCTACTCACACACTCATTACCATACTTGTGTCATATCCTCATCTCTCTTCACCACACTCTGACTACGCACACACATCATGCACTGCCTCATATACAACTGGGCTTACACTATTCTTATACAGGGCTCCAGACTAACTCAGTTCAGTTTGTCTTTTTGTGGAGTTCGGTTACTTGCTCTTTAATTTTTTCTTTTAACTGTGTTTGGTTGTTGTAGAAATTGTTGATATTGGCTTTTAGCTGAGATTCTGATGCTTGTCGCTGTCAAGTCAACACATGTCGATGTTTATTTTGCTGAACCCACCTTACACGCCATGAAATTGGATGTGACACTCAAGAGGCTCGCTAGTGGGAACTGGCTCTCATCCTCAAGACAGGGTAGGGAGAAAGAACTGGAACTAGTTCGCTTAGCCATTGTTCATCCATCCACCATTGTTAACCGACATGCGATGATTCAACTCCTTCCACTGTTTGTGAAGTTATGCTATAGATTAACTCCAGTCCAGGACCTACCCCCCTCACTCAGCCACTTACAGCCATAGATATATATGCTCACAGCTCCCATTCCCTCTCCCTCTCACTAACACTGGCCAGCCTCCTGCAGCCTCACATTCCTCACCTCTTCCATTTAAAAAAAGAAAAGGCATCAATCAGACGTGCACGATGTGAGAATTCACTCAACCTGAAATTTACTAATCGTGCATGTGCGAGTACGTCTGAAATTTACTTGCACTGCCTCCAGATTTGGTCACAAAATGTGACCATCTGGGCGCAGTCTGGAGCCCTACTAATAACAATGTGTTGCTCATGCTAGCGGCAATATAGAACTTCATGAAGAGACACTATGTGTGTATATATATATATATATATAATAAGTCATTTTCATATTTGTAAGAAGCACAATAAAGTTAATACTTTGATAAATATTATATATTAATATCAATCTGTCAACACTGTATTTTTGTGTAAGACAGTTAAAAACAGGCAAACAGTTTTCCACCTTTTTTGCCAAATAGATGAAAACCATTTTGAAGTCAGTAATGTCTCCCCATTTACTTTATAAAAAAAAAAAAAACACACCCAGCTTTAATCTAAGACTGTCACAATGATGTGTCTAGTGCCAATCTGTCGGTTTTTACCTGGTTACATCACATGTCCTTGAGAATAACACAATGATAAGTATTCATCCCCTACTCACACACTCATACTTGTGTCATACCCTCACTCTGTCTTCACCACACTGTGACTACGCACACACATCATGCACTGCCGAACCAAACCATGGATTTTGTGAATCATACCATCTCTAATGTTTCAACATTCACTTTGACACTTGTAAACTAAAGAAAAATCTGCCTTCCTTAAAATAACCAAATAAGTGACCACAATCACATTACTGTGACATCTCACTCTCACAGCTACTCTAGCCGCTACTCCATTCTAATATTCTCACTCTTGCAGACAAGTGTATCATTGTGTTAGTGGACACAGAAGGGCATTTTTATATCTCCTAGTGTTTACTTTCCAGCTGGGTTTGTTTGCACCCTTTATGTTCCACCCCTACATTTGGACTAGCAGGTATAAGTAAAAAAGCTTGGAAAAAATGAGTGTTAGTCCAGCTCTTATGATGTCATAAGTTGATCCAAGAGTTGCTTACCACACAGGAAGGAGACATGGTTTTTTGGGGTCTGTAATGGCAATGTTTCCTACATTTGTATACACACAGTACACTGAATTACCAAGTGTCCCATGAATGCATTTTTTCCAGATAGAATTTTAATTTGTGCTCATTGTTACACTAGTTTAAGGATGAAGCAAACACACCAGAAGCCTTGGAGGAAAGTGAAAAAAGGAAGAGAGGACTAACTTTAGTAAGCCTGAACGAATTGGTTAAGAACATAGTCTTGGCAACTCATTCCGGTCTATTGACATGGCTGGGGAAGAGACAGGAGGGGTGGGAGAGGAGGAAGAAGAGGCGGAGTGACAACGGTAAAGGGAAAAAAAAAATCACTGATCCACACCCTTCTCTTCCTGTACGTATTAAATGTGTCCCATTACATATTAGACGTTACAGGACTATAACATACCGTAGTATCACCTACACACATGAACAATAAAGTGTTGCATTAACATTGTAACAACTCCGCAACAGCATTTGGTTCACAAAAACAGCGCAGAGCTTAATAGGCGTTAGCTTAACTAGAAAACATTACTATGCCGAACAAAAAGTCTGATTATAAATCCATGGAGACATAATTTGATTTACCGGATGAAGTTAGGACATTACATGATGCATCTCGACGTTTGCTAACGACGTGATGCCTCCTCACTTTACTGTCATTAAAAATTCATCAAAGCCAGTTAGCTGGTTGAAGACGGGCGAATATCGTCGAGGAAATAAGCAAGCCAACAAACAGTTGGGTGAAATTTAAACACGATGTGTACAATATGGGTGAAAACAAAACCTACTGAGAGATTCTGTCGTGTCTTTGTTCCGACAGAAACAGCAACGAACCGCAGAGCTAACTTTAGCCGTAACGTTAGCTTGTTAGGTAAACGAAACCTGAATGTAACCACTAGCTCATTTAAGGAAAGATTTGGTTCAAAGGTTTGGTAGAGACACTCTTACCTTTAATAACCTGGTCGTTAGATGACCTGAGATACTGGTGAATAACAGACAGCAGTGGCGCGCTCCTATATTTTTGTGTTTTTCTGGCTTTTGCAGCTCACACTCTTCGCCGTCAAGATGGTATAAAAGCGGAATTCTGGACAGTGATGTCACTGCTGGCGTCCTGGTAGCGGAAATCACGTCAATCAGTGTCTACGCCGTAAGCCACGCCCGGTAACGGTCACATGAGCTCACTGGTGTTGCAGTTCATGTTAAATGGTGACAAGAGGCCAATGTCAACAGCTTGTGGAGTTGGAGATTTGTAGCAGCAGGCCAACAACACTCGTATCCTCAACCTACAATGGTGGAAAGAGTACTAAAAATCTGTACTTAAGTAGAAGTGTTGTTACATGACAGAAATGTTACTCAACCACAAGCACAAGTACAGTGGAAAGATATACTCAAGTAAAATATAAAGTATTCTTCTAAACAACTACTCAGAGTATTAGTTACTTTTTAATTGATGTATAATTTATTCTCAGATCGTCGCTCAAACGCTGGAAACATTTGCTTGCAACAGAATTTTCTCTGAACAGTTGATGATGGTGATTATATGGATCAATAGTGTTCAGAACAAATAGAAAGGCTCTTTTCTGTCAAATGCATGCAAATATAAAATTGATAACAAGACTGACACATTTGGTTGCAGCTGCCAATGTCACATCCAGTAACCTGCCTTGTTTACTTGCTGAGAGCTTGTTTGGTGCGGTGGTCTTTCTTAGCACAGTTCTAACATCATGCAGCTCATTCTTGGACCTTTTTTTTCCATCTGTTGTAACAGCCAGAGTACTACATAGAGCACTACCAGTTAACACCCCACAGTGGAACTTCTTATTTTACCTTGTTGTACTGTAAGGGTCACTCTTTTATCTTTTTTTGTCTTACTTGTTTTTCTTTTTCTAACGTGGACAGTGATGGTGATGGCTACAAGCCACAAGTGTTTTTTTTATTGAGTATGTCCTAGTTCACTGTGAGACCTGGCTTTATATGGTCTTTAACTGTAATGAATAAATGTACAGTGTGAAATTCTTTCACGTTGAACTCCTGCCTCACTGTTCTATCTACACTGAATCAATCTCGAGTCTGGCCGAGACCAGCGCCTTCAGACAGAGCACTGGCTCTGTCCAGCCCAAACCTGACACCCGGTTCTTGCTGCTCTTCCATTTTGCCAGCTTGGCATTTGCCAACAGGAAGTTATTTAGAACCATTGTCTGTTTCTTTTTTACCATGTATTTCACTACCCACCCATGCAACAACTTAAATAAGCCCCCCAGATAAGGACAGTTGACCACCAAGTGCTCTAACATCTCTGTCTGCCCACAGAAAGGACATCCCTCCCCAGTGCTGGGATCCAGGTGAGCTCTGTATCTGTTTGTAGCTATCGCTCCATGTGTAATCCTCCACTGGAGGTCAGCCATCCGTTTTTCAACAGGAGGCTTATACAGAAGCCACCAGCAGTCTTTAGGGGAAGAGTCTGGACTAAAGACCTCAGTCCATTTGGATTCTCTGATCCCTGACAGAGAATTAAAGTTCAGCACCTTGACACAACTGAGGTACAGTTGCTTCTTCCCACAAGAGATGAACTTGTCCAGAACTGGAGTCTTCATAGAGAGCAGGAGTCCTCTCTTCTCTCTCCACTCTCCCATTGCAGGTCTGAGAAAGACAGACGGGAACACATAGTCTGAGCCCCCGCTCCACTGGTTGACCAAGACCCGGTCCTGAACAAAGGCCCTCAGTGGAGCAGACAGGGATGACAGTATCTCACTGACAGCTTTTCCTATCAGCCTGGAGGACCTGATGTTTAAAAGCTCAGCCAGTGAAGTAGGTGGTACCTTCATTACGTGTCCCAGTTTGACGACACCGGCCTTGATAAAAAAACAGATTTCACAGTAGCAGATGTCATCACCCAAATGGGCGGGAAACTGTTATTAACTGTTAAGTGGCTCTTCAAACAGTCACATTCCAGCCCTGGGATCAGGAGGTCAGGTGATGTCCAGATTCCTCCAGGAGTCCATCAGTGACCTATAGAAAGGTGTAAGTTCACAATATCCACAGTGGGAATCCAGCAGGAACAGGTGTTTATCCAGTCCAAGACCTCCAGCCTTCCTCAGGATGAGCTGAGCCGGAGCCAACCAACAGGGAGAGCAGCCATAAAGCAGCTTCTGAGCAGCCTGGAGCCTGAAGGCTGCTATCCTGGACTTGATGTCTATCAAGCCCTGCCCTCCCTCTGCTACAGAGAGATACAGAACTGACGCCCGCAGCCAGTGACGACCCGACCAGAAGAAATCCAACAACAGTCTCTAAAGGGCTTCCACAATACCCAGCGGTGGAACGAGTACTTGAAACCTGTGCCACAACACAGAGGCAACAAGGTTATTGATGACCAGAACTCTTCCCCTGTAGGACAGCTGGGGGAGAAGCCATTTCCATTTAGACAACTTAGCTTCAACTTTTACCAGCACTCCCTTCCAGTTGTTTCTCTCTATGTCCTTGTTTCCTAGATGTATCCCTAGTGTTTTTATTCCTCCTTTCTCCTAACTTAGGTTCCCTGGAAGAGCAGGGGGGAGTTCTGAACTCCATCACTCCAGGTAAGCTCCACTCTTCCCCTAATTTACCCTAGCTGAGGAGGCTCTCTGATATATCTCCAGGGTCATCTCTAGATCTCTAACATCCCCCTGGCCACGACTAAAAACATTTAGATTATCGGCATAAGCCAATATGACCACAGAGGGGCAGTCAGACAGACCTGGAAGAGAGAGACCCTTCAGTCTGGACCTCAATCTGTGGAGGAGTGGTTCTATGGCCAAACTGTAGAGCTGGCCTGAGATAGGGCAACCCTGCCTAATCCCTCTCCTCACTGGAACTGAAGCAGTGAGACCTCCCCCTGCCTTTATCACATAACAGGCTTCACTGTGCAACAGTTTCACCCATGACAGAAGGTGCTCCCCAACACCAAAAGCTGTCAGCGTGGCAAACAAAAAGGAGTGGTCTACACGATCAAAGGCCTTTTCCTAATCAATGGAGATGACACCTACATCTAATCTATACAGGTTACAGACATCGATGCTGTCTCATTAAAAACAAATTGTCTAGCATGGACCTATCTGGGACACAGTATGACTGATCTACCCCAATCAATAGTTTAATAAAAACCTTCAGTCTGATAAAAACTTGGATAGAATTAGCGGACAGTAGAGCGACCAGTCACCAGTTCTTTAAGGATGTCAGATCTCATTTCTTCGGCAGCAATGAAATCACTGCATGCCTGCAGGAAGCTGGTAGAGAACCATTTGTAAAAGATTCTTTAAAAACATCCAACAGGTCCAGCCCCAGCTCTGTCCAGAAATGTTTATAAAAGTCAACAGGTCTTTGAGCAGTTCAGCACCAGCGTCCGTGTCACAGCTTTCATCACCAAACAGGTCGGTGTAGAAAGCCACCACTTGTTTCCTGATTTCGATCTGGTCTGATGTCAGCCTCCCATCAGGCAGCTGGAGACACACCATCTGCTTCCTCTGGGCCACTGACTTCTCCAAGCTGTAGAAGTATTTGGTTGGTGCATCCACGCTGTTGAGCCGTGTATATCGAGCTCTGACCAAAGCCCCTTTGGCTCTCTCCTGCAGGAAGGTATTTAACTGTTGTGTTTTGCATTGTAGTAGGTTGCTCTGCTGACCAGAGGCCCTCTCTAGGTTTATTATTTCTGCTTCTAGCTGCTGCACAGCCACTTTAATTTTAGAGGTAGAATTTGCTGTGTCTTTGGCAGAACACCTTAATTTGGCCTTTTCCAACCTCCCACCATTGCTTCAGGGAGGGGAAAAGGTGTTTTCTCGACTTCCAGTAAGCCCAGTATAGTTTAAAATAAACACGGTCCAACACTGAAAAAAGAACATGTTGGATTTACTTAATTCAATAGTGGACATTGGTTGCACACAGATGATTTGTTTTGGCAGCAACTTAAACAACTGAGTTAAATTATTATTATTATAGTTAAGTTATTCATTGTTATTCATGCATTTTGTGTTGAAACTGTGATTGAAACATGTTTTAATAAAGCAATTTGAGCACTTGGAACATTTCAATCCTTCACAATTTTATCACTTTATTTCAACACTATTCAATAACTGTTACTCCAATACTATTTGGTCACTTAAATACTACACGCTATTTTTACATTACATGTTAGTATTATATTTTAATATCAATTACACAATCTACACAGGAGGCTTTAAAACAGATTGTTTGTATTGTTCTCTTCCAAGATGGTTGCCTGTAACTACTTATAACCTTTCAAAATAAAATGTTTCTAATTTCACTGCAGTGACAGTAGGTAAACTGAACTGAACTGAACTGTCCTACTGTAATACAAACCAACAGTGAATAAGTAATGTTGTAATAATGTAATAAGTAAAGTTTTTCAGTGTTTTATCGACTCAGTCACAACATAGAAATGAGCTTTTCTTTTGAAAAAGGTTGCAGGCAACCATCTTGGAAGAGAACAATACCAACATTCTGTTCAGGACCTCTATTGCCAAGATTGAATTGAATAACAATTGTAATTGTAAACACTTCAGTGTAATTATAGAACTGATTTGAAATGTAAAAACATTAGTTACCATTGCCATTTGAGCATTCATTTATTTTAATGTCTAATTCCTTTCTATTAATTCTCTTAATCACTAACATTACCAATTTTTACCCCAATTAATAATAAAAATTAACAGTTTCATTCCAAAACTTTTGTTCAAGGATAAACAGCAATACAGTAAGTGTCAAAAAATCCAACTGACATAATTGTAACATCTTGGTTCAAAACTGTATTCTTAGAAGTATTCAAAACTTTTTACTCCAACTGAATTAAACTAAACATCCCATTTTACATGGCCCTGCTGGGACTATTTAAACAGTGTACATTTATCCATCTCTTCACTTGCAAAGAAAAACAGAAACAAAAACTGAATAATGCTGTCAATCAGAAAACCTTTAGCAGAGATGAAGAGGGAGGAAAATGGCCCCATCCACATGGCAGTTAAGGTTTTACAAATAAAATGTCCTATAACTCCAGCTGTTAAATATACAGCAAGTGAACTGCAAATACACGATTATTTTGACACAACTGCCTTTAAAATATGTAACTGAACCTCCAGACCCAAATACAAAAAGTGTAATAAAATAAATACCTGTGTTTTGTCTCCAATAATCTGAAAGGTATCATATGAAAAAGAATCTGGTGCAAAGCACTACAACAACAGTGAACTATTCTTAATGGAGCAGTTTTGTCTTTAAGCTTTGGGCTTTGGGCTCGAGAGTTGAGTCACATCCAATTCCATTACCACCTTCCAAATTACCTCAAAAGTGTAGCGGAGCTGTGATGGATACCTCATGTTCAAAGAATAAAAAAGTCCAAACAGGATGGCTGTTGTAACGGCCACATTATCCAGATCTTGAAGAACCACCACACCCTTTATGATGATGATGCCAACATCAGAAAAGTCATTGCCTGGTGTCTCTCATTTCTTGAAGCTTTATAAAAAATAAATAAAATAACCTATTGCTTGAACGCAGCAATTTTACTGCTATAGTTTATTTAAACTCATGTAAGCAGCATAGCCAATTACTGCAGCCAAGGAATGCCTTGCCATGCTGCCATTCATGTTCAGTTTTGGAGAGGAAAAGAGAGACACAACTTCCAGATTAAATGAGGATGAGCGTTCAAGCTTTACATTGGTTTTTGCTTGAAAGACATTGGCCCACCAGAAGCCAGGTTATGGCACTCAGAAAACTGACTGGAATAAGCAGGCTGCATCTGGAGTCACCAAGTGGCCCAGGTCATCATTTGGCTGTTTGGCCAATTTCATTCAAACAAAAACTAATGTAAAAATAGTATTCTCCTCCTCATTTTTTCTGGAAGTTGTTTTTACATTTCTGGACAGTTTTTTATCATTAACCTGGACTTGTTATATTCCAGGTCTCCATCCCAGACCCGAGTGTAAGAGAAACAAATTTTTTTCATTCTGTGGCAGAGGGGTCAAAATTTTTTCGCTTTCATAATCAGGGGGCTATGGAGAAACGTTGGACTGTTTGAACCATTTGTGTGACAAATGGTAACAAATGTAACATTTTGTTTTAATCTCAGCAATGGAATCACTTTGACAAAGTAATAAAGGGTAGAAATGGTCCTGAACAGTCTGAATAGGATCACAAAGTTAACTGAGTACATTTTGAAATGTAGCAAAACCACAATCTACTCACAAAACACTCACCATGTACTCCTGCACCAAGACATTGGGATTCTCATTCAAATAAATGCAGAGTCCTTTTACAAGAGACTCCCTTCCAGCATCAATGTCATCCTTAAGAGGAAAAAAAAGGGAGATTTTAACCCAAATTTTCAGTAGCACAGAAGAAAGTAATCGAAGACAGACACTCTTGACACATGAACAAATTATCTATGACAAAACTAATCAGGGCATCATTTTTTAAATTACCTCCATTATATCAAAAAGAGATGGCCATCTCTCTTGTACAGTGCTTACCATGGGAGCATCATACACAACTTCTTGTCTTCTTTCGCAAATGTTCTGTCCATTTTAGCCCCAATTGAGTCTCTGTTGTTGCGCTTCTTGACATCTGAAAGGAGTTCGATCCACATGTTCTCCAGGGACTGGGCACTTTCTCCAAGTGGAAAAGAGGGGCAGTAATCCACTTCATCCCTATTTGGTCTCTTAACGTCAAAAGCAGGGGAACGTTTATCAGCTGGTTTATCACACATACTTCAGGACATCCTACTTTCTGGAGATGTGTGCGGTAGTTTGACAACTTGTATTTGAGGCTTATTTTCCATCCTCCACAGCCAGTGGGTGAGCCTTTTTCTTTTAAACATGGATGCTTCAGAGGGAGTGCCTCTGCAACTTCATCAAACTTACTGTCTGTGAGGTACACTGTATGCTTGACTACCTCCTGGATCAACCCCTCTAATATGTTGAATTTCAGTTTTGGATCAGGGATCAGCAGCATCCCATTTCCTTTGAAAGCTATGTTGGCCTTCTCAAGCTTAATTTCTAATTTTCCTGCTTGGAAAACTAAGCCTTGCACTGCCACATTCACTCTGTCACAGGAACACTTCTAGCACCATTCACTGTAGAAGTGAAAACCAAGAAGGATTACTGTCTAGTGAGGACAAAATGGTATTTGATTCAAAAATGCATTCTTGAAATATCAAACATAGAGAATAACAAAGTGAAGGTATACACAACACTAAGAGGGTGACAATATCCTGTTCTCACCACGAACACTTGAGCCCACGATCAATCAGCTGACTCCAGGTGATGTGGACTTGAGTTTGTCTGTCAATTTGCAGAAAAACAGAAAAAGAATTCTAGGAATTGCAAAACTGCATTTCAATACACATATGTTGATGATGAACACTCAGCAACAACTTTATTTATGTAAACTGTATAAACTAGCCATTGCTAGGTGTATGTGTGTGTGTGGGTGGGGAGGGTTTAGAGCTGCAACTAAAAGTTATTTTGGTAGTCGACTAATCTATGGATTTTTTTTTTTTTTTTTTTTTGATTAGTCACAATTATTTATGTTTTTGCTATTGTTTTTATTTATTTATTTATTTATTTATTTTGCTTCCTCAGGGCACAGCTCTGATTATAGATTGCAGCAAATGCTTTACCAAACTTGCTTTTGGGGTCAGCATGACTTACCGGCCAAAATAGTACGGGGCAGGATTTTTTAGGATCAAAATTTAACACAATTTATATGCAACACAAACATAGCCCATTACCGTCTAATTTGTATTTTTTGTAGACTGCACATTTTTTCCAACATCTGTAACTTGCCTAAGTATATGCCTTTAAATGCCCATCCAAAAAAAATGTAAATTCAGAGTTGTGATGGCAGGGAAGGTTCTAGCATCCGAACGAGAGCAGGCACACGCACACGTGCACACACACACACACACCTAATTGTGTAAGCTGATGTCCAAGCGACACGTCACTATGATGACCAGCAGAGATGGCTAAATCTCACTAATGCTACAGTGCAGTTAACATATAATAACTGAAATATATAATTAAAACTGCAAGCGGGGTTTACAGGCCCTCACACCCTGCGTTTCCACGTGGGCACACTAGGCAGCCCACACGAAATTGCAGATGCATGGGCCCGTAAACCCCGCTTGCGGTTTTAATTCTTATATATATATATATATATATATAAAACCTACGCGCAAACTTGAGAGCTCGTTATCTCTACTTGCAGTTTCCATTATATATATATATATATATATATATATATATGCACACCCTAAGCTTCCGCATGGGCACGCTCCGCGGCAGCGCAAACTTGAGGGCTCGTAAACTCTGCTTTTAATTATATATACAAACACACACACACACACACACACACACACACACACACACATATACATATATATGTGTGTGTGTGTGTGTGTGTGTGTGTGTGTCCTGGTCTCCCTCTTTACTTTACTACCTCTTTACCCTCCCTCCCCCGTCCTCCTCCCTCCCTTTCCTCTGTCTCTTCTCTTTCTCTTTTCTCTGTTTTCATTTCATTCCAGCCAGTCGAGGCAGATGACGTCCACTCTGAGTCTGGTTCTGGCCCTAAATATATATATATATATTACATTATTATTATTAATACAATGACACTCAATGGTCAGTTAGCAAACCAATTCAAACAGAAGACAAAGGCAAATGTTAGGAGCACCACAGAGTTAAGGTTAAATCCAACATTCAGACTCCCACTAAAAAAACAAAGTCAAATGAAACATGGTAAAAAGATGGTATGAGCAAATAAATTCATGGGCTTATTTAACATTAATGTTACATTGTGACTCTAAAGACAGTAAACTACAATTGGCTGAGATTTTGATTTTTTGATATTCATTTGATTTTGATATTCAATAAAAGAATCCAGACTTACTGACCAAAATAGCTGAGTGCCGTTTGTCGCGAACCCTTGGACGACTGTGACCGTTGACTTCTTCTGCAAAGCGCGCAAAACATCACAATAATTGACGTCCTTACATTATTGACTCACTTCATCCCAATATGATCCAAACAAATTTGTGTACCCTCTCTGCAAATGATGTAGTTTTTACACTATACAGTTATGTTTAACTTTAGAACATGAGTCAATTATATTAAATACACCAAAGATGGTTACATAAATCCATGAAATTGCCAGTCTCCTTTTTTCAGTGAATAAAAGTTTAACATTAAAATGCCAGTAGGATTTTTTGCTGCTATTGGATGCTAAAATAAACTTTAAGCAGACCACAGGTAAACTCTGTCTAAGCTAGTGGCACTGACCAACCCCCCTACTACCTTTACCCAGGTGTACTGCCTGACTGAAGGCTGCTTCGTCCTCCACACATCGACTAACTCTGCCTCTTATGGTGCAATACTGCAGCTGACTGAGGATGCAGCTCTTGACCAGTCCTGTTTACAGGGTCTGCACAGCAATTCCAGTGCAGGGAATGTAATCAAAAAGAGGATGTTAAGCTGAGGGAGATGTTGGAGCACATAGACCTTCAAAATAAAACAGGAAGTGACAAGACAATAATACTCAAAAAAAAAAAAAAAAAAAAAAAAACCCTAACAGAAAATTGACACTAACTGACCCTGACAAAGAGAGGCAACCTTTAACACCCGCATACAAGAGAGAGAGAGCATGGACAGTGTTATATGGTCGTGATTTTTCTTTTACTTAGACCTTCATTTTCTTTGATCTTTTTCTTTGAGTTATCTGTAAGTTTTGATGTACTTGTTGAGATGAAAACTTTTTTTTTTCATCTAACGAATCAAAACCAAGAATTAATTGTATGAAGTGTTTGCAGTTTCAATAAACTTTCAGGAAAGTAGTCGAAGACACTGGCTGACTGAACAAAATGCCGTCTAAAAAGTGATTTATCTCATCTAGAGAGTACAGATCAGCACTCTGGGATACACTGTCAGCCACAGAAACACAGTCTGAATCATAGTCACACTCCATATCTAAAACACTGTTGTTGTCCATGTTGTCCTTAACCACATCAGCCCCTTTCTGGCTTTCAGTAGTTTCTCCCACCTCCTGTCCACCTCTGTTCCTTCTGAACATTGTGTCGCTAGACCATCGACGTTACTGGCTCTAACCATGCAATGTCGGAAACCACTACCGCGGGGCCCGCCGCCGCCGCCGCGGGGTCAGCAGCGACCTTAGGGTCCGGAAGAGCCGCGAAAGACACAGCCGACACAGCCGCCGCAGCCGTCTCTGTCTCAGAGACCTCCACAGCAGCCTGACCCACCCACGGCGGAGCGGCCTTTGTCTGCCGCCTGTGCGGACAGCCGATCCGTTCGTGTCCCATGTCTCCACACTCAAAACACTTGATGCTTCCAGAGCTTGCGAACACCATGTAAAAACTGTCTACATGTTTAGCACGAAATTAAACCTCAAGTGTCTGAATAGGTGAATCTAAAAACATTAACACCTGCCTTCTAAAAGACTGGACATGTTTCAATTTAGAGTCTTTGCACCCCAGACCCACTGATCGGAACCCGCTGGCGAACTTACAGAATCTCTTCAGTTCTTTCTACAGCGCCTCGTTTATTACAAACGGAGGAACTCCGGACACCGTGATCCTGGTGGACGGAAACGCCAGCGGGGACATCGGCAGATTAAAACTACCACCGCTTTGTTCATTCGGGAAGTAAAGGTAATGTTTTGATGTCCAACCTGATCTCCCACCACCAGCAGCACCTGCTCCACCGTCGGATTGGACAGAGGAACAATGTGCACTCAATGTTTCAAAGACGGTGTCTCACTGGACGCCACCCCCGCCGAGGAAACGTGGAGGAAAAACACCAAAAACGATCAGATATCACACACTCGTGAAGAAGAAGAGGAAGAAGAAGAAACAGAAACACACGGATGCATTTATCAAGTCAGTAACGAGCTAACGCACTTAGCATATTTAATTAGCCATGCTAGCTTTGTAGTATATTTGCGACTGTTTGCAAAGGTTAGCTTACGAATCGAAGCTTTCTAAATGATCTAATTTAACTGTAAAATAGCGGGTTGTCATTGATAAGAAATGTAACAGCAGCGAACTAAGCCAGGCTAATGACATGTTTAACTTAAGGTAAGTTAGCTTGAGTTAGCAATGCGATGTTGTGTGTTAACTAGCTATTTTAGCTCGTCAAGTAGCATGTTGTCGGCTAACTTGCTTAACTGACCAACCGAATCAAGATTAGCTAGCTTGTTTTTATTTATTTGTTTATCTTTTAATTATATACACGGTTAACGTTAACAAAATAGCACTTAGTATTTAGCTAGCGCGTTAGCTTGCTAGCTAGCTAGCGCGTTAGCTTGCTAGCTAGCGCGTTAGCTTGCTAGCTAGCTAGCGCGTTAGCTTGCTAGCTAGCTAGCGCGTTAGCTTGCTAGCTAGCTAGCGCGTTAGCTTGCTAGCTAGCTAGCGCGTTAGCTTGCTAGCTAGCTAGCGCGTTAGCTTGCTAGCTAGCGCGTTAGCTTGCTAGCTAGCTAGCGCGTTAGCTTGCTAGCTAGCTAGCGCGTTAGCTTGCTAGCTAAGCCGAAACTTGAATTGCAGGGGCGTCGTCTTTTGTCAGATTAAGCTAGTGTCAAAACGTTTTAAATACACATTTTATGTTTATTCTATCTGTGTACAAGTGAGCTAAAGCTAGCTTTAGCTATTTAAATATACGTATTTGTCATGCTAGTTTGGCAAATTTGGTCTGTGTTGATGCTAGCAGATTGGTTTGTGTTAAATAGCAATGACAAGTAATGTTTTAATAGAGAAAACTGATTTTAAATGTTCTTGTTGTAGATCAGTATGGAAGCCAGTGAAGAAAACCATGCCAATGTCAGCATGAAGAGACAGAGGACACCTCTGTCTGATTCTGAAGATGATAACCTCCTACAATCAGGCTTGTTTGTGGCTACAAATATTGTGTCCTCGTGCTTGTTTTTAACTTGTTTGTGACACTCGTTTGTTTGTTTTTGTTTATTTCTCAGAGGTGAGTAATGGACAGAAGCGGTGGCGTCTGGATGTAGCCGGGCAGAAGAAACCCAGCCCGTCCAGTTCAGGATCGGGGGAGGATCAGGGGAG
>CM028909.1:26442812-26506647 GCA_016801845.1 Polydactylus sextarius
AGCAATATTAGTTTGGGACTTCTAAATCTTCTTGTTTGGTGTATCACCGGTGTGGTATGGTATATGTCCTTCATTTAGAACCAAACCTATATAATTTCCTTCCAGCAGGTTGACAGTGATGCTGACATGAAGGATGGCAGCTTCATTGAAGCTCCGATAACAAACAAAGAGAAACAAATAAGAGGTAAAGAATGTTTATGTAATTATATGTCACATACGTTTCCTTTGATGTTGTGAGTCTTTATGTTCTCTCTATACAGTCAATATATAAACTTTTTGGAGATTACAGATTATATCAGCCAGTGTTTTATTCTGTGTAGGCGTTAGATTAATCTATATATGTATCTGTACTATAGGCTATAAATTATTCTTTATAGTACAGACTTTAGATTAATCTCTATGCCATAGCCTTTAGATCAATCTATAACTGTGTAGACTAAATTAATCTATATAGTATAAGGTTTAATTGAATCTGTGTCTGTATAGGCTTTAGATTAATCTATATAGTATAGACTATAAATTAATCTATATCGTACAAGGTTTAATTTAATCTATATAGTATCTACTTTAGATTAATTTAAATATGTATATGCTTTAGGTCAATCTACATATGTAGGGCCTTTAAATTAATCTATAATATAGGCTATAGATTAGTCTATAGTGGAGATAATTGAAGTCATATTTATTGATATTATCATATATGAATATAGTACCGATATATAGATTATGGGCCACATTCAACTGAACCACTTATCAGTCGGGCTCTGATCCACAATTGAATTCAATTTGATTTTTATTTTTATAACACCAAATCATCAAAACATATATGTATCTGAAGTCTATTTATATTATGTTATAAAATATAAAAACACAACGGTTTCCTCAGTGAGCGGCACTTTCACAGGAAGAAACCTCCAGAACCAACTAGAGGAAGGTCCAGGACCCACCTGAACCACCACCAATGCTAATGTTTAAGCGTTTAGTGTTGAGATGTGAGATGAATCTTTCAACAGGTGGAAACGTCCTGGCCACCTCTGAAGAGAAGCAGCTGCCAACGAAAAACAAAACCGAAGGAGAAGAAGAACCAGAGATGCAAACCGTACTGATGTTGTCATTTAGCGAGAATCCCAGTCTCTCCAAATCATCTTCCAATGAAGATCAGAACGAGAACATAGCCGGTGATGAATCAAAAAAGGAAGTATCGTTTCAGGAAGAGTCAAACAAGAAGAAGAGTTCTGAGACGTTTACATTGGATGAAGACAAAGAAGAAGCTAAAGAAGCATGTGATAATGACGACGAGCTGCTCACTTTCCCTCCCAGCGGCATCTTGTCTCCTCTTAGTAAATCTATAGAGGCTGTGGTCACACCTCTGGTCAGATTCATTTATATATTTAAACTTTAGAATAAATTTACAAGCTTGAGTACGTATTAATTTTATTTATTAATGTCCATCTACAGTGGACAGCAGCAACACAGAAATCAAACCCTCCATCTTTTCTTCTGACTCCAGAAGAAAACATCACCCCAACTGTTGAGTCTGCTCCTCTCTACAGGTATTTGATTATTGGTGGCCAAGCTGCGAAGCAGCGAAGCCACCATTGAGTTACTATCTTTTCTTTTTATTATTGGTGGCCAAGCTGCGAAGCAGCGATGCCACCATTGAGTTACTATGTTTTTTTATTGGTGACCAAGCAGCACTACTGTGTTGGCCACCCTTATTTTACTACCTTTTCTTATTGGTGGCCAAGCAGCACTACTGCTTAGGCCACCATTGTTTTACCCCTTTTTCTTCTTCTTCTTCTTCTTATTATTATTATTCATCTGCTGTCATTGGAGTCTATGGCAGCCCATAGAACCGATTGGTGAAAAATTTTCTAAATTGGCACACTCATTGTAGACAAAATGAAGCATCATCTCAGCAAATTTCATACCAATCTACAAGTACTAATAGTACCACTGCTACTACAAGCATTATTACTACTGATATTACCACTATAAGAACTATTAGTAGTTGTACTACTTCTATTACTAGTACTAGTACTATACTGCTAGTACTACTACAACTAGTACTACTACTACATCTACAAGTACTTGTACTACTACTACTACCAATACTGCCAGTAACTGTACTGTTGTTCCAAGTACATCCATTAGTATTAGTAGTATTGCTATTACTACTACAACTAGTACTAGTACTACTAGTGTTACTACAACAAGCTCTGTTACTACTGTACAGTCACTAACAGAAGTCTTGTCGCATAAGGATATAGTAAATTAAAATGACATGTACATTTTTTAAAAGTCAATCAGTTGTTACAATAAATGGTTTATTTTATTGAGGGTTTTAACATTAATAACTGGGTGCAAAATGAAACAGTCAAAAAGTGTCATGATGTTCACAGCTTGGTAAAGCCTATAACACCTGTTTTTGCAAAGACAAAAGTCTTGTGTCTTTAAATGATTCAATCAATCACAGATTAGAGCTGTAATTCACACATTCCCAGGTGTGTATAAAAAGAACCCCAGCACACCAGACCTTTATGTGATGTGCAACCTGGCCTCTACCAACATGCCAAAGATTCAACCACAGACCAAAGTGCTGATCATCAAGAACCTGAAGACCATGTCTGCTGCTGAGGTAGCAGACATCTTCAGTGTATCCAAATGTCAAGTGGAGAGGATAAAAAAAAAAGATTTGAAGAAACTGGTGATGTTCATGACAAGCCCTGGGTCAGGCATATCCTGTAAGACAAATGTTTGAGAGGAGCATTTGTTGCTTCGACAGTCCAGAGCCAGCCCGTTTTCAACTGCAGTGGAGCTACATAAGAACTGGTCACCAGAAACCCCTGTATCTACACGAACAGTGTATCAAATTCTCTCATGCAGTGGTCTCCATGGCCAGATTATTGCTCATAAACCATCATTAAACGGAAGACAACAAAAAAATTGTGTTGCATTTGCCAAGGCCCACAGCTTGCAGAAAGGATGGACAGTGGTAAAATGGCACACGGTTGATTTTTCTGATGAATCATCCGTTGAACTGCATCCCAATCGCCGTAAATACGTAGGTCAAGGTGCTCCAGGGTTAGCCAGCCCAGTCACCAGACATGAACATTATTGAGCATGTCTGGGGTAAGATGAAGGAGGAGGCTTGGAGGATGAAACCAAAGAATCCTGATGAACTCTGGGAGTCTTGCAAGACTGCCTTGTTTGCCATTCCAGATGACTTCATCAATAAATTATTTGATTCATTGCTGAGATGTATGAATGCAGTCCTCCAAGCTCATGGGAGTCATATACGATATTAATTCTTTTTCCCAAGGCACAATGGCTTTATGTTCTGATGATCTTTTTTTTTGGTATAATAAACATAATCTAGAGACCTTCCAATTGATCAACTACAAGTTACAACTTGGATAAGTGACAAGACTTTTTGTCAGGGAAGTACTATTACTACTAATACTGCTTCTGTTACTAGCAGTAGTACTGGTACCAATACTATACTACTAGTACTACTACTTGTGTAATAATTGTATATTAGCTTAGATGATTGTCATCAGTGTTAATCGTCTATGTGAGTTTGTATCTTCATGTTATTTGTTTGTTTGTCTGGAAGCACCGACGAGTATCGAATGCAGTGTCGGGTCAAAGCTCCATCCATCCAGAGCAACACTCCTGGAGTTCAGAGACGAGTCGTTGAGAAAACCCAACCTCCTCCACAAAACACCAAGCAAATCAGCGTACGTTTACTCTCAACTCATCCACATCAGTCTGACATTGCCGTTTACCCATGATGATCAGTGTTTTCTGTCTCCTCAGGCTCTTGAGGAAGAAGCAGGGAAACTCCAGATTGTGATCAGTCAGACTCTTCAGGTTCTGAGTCACTGTATCAACAAGGAACATGAACAAGATTCGCTGGAGGAGGCCGAGGCTGAGAAACTGCTGCTTGTTTCCTGTATGTACGTTATATACGTGTTTATACATATATGTTCATGTGATTATGTAATCATGTTTTATAGTCATAAATTGTTAAATTTTGAGGGTTTTTTAATGTGTTTTAGGCAAGAAACGCTCGGCTGTTTTGGCCGAAGTCGCACGTCTCAGAGTGGAGAGGAAGGACTACATTACCCAGCAGCCCTGCAAAGGAACGGTCAGCATCACCAACATCCAGTTGCCCCTGAAGGTCGAGTTTGTCCGCTCGTCGCACAGCCATGCCGGTAAAACAACAACAATAAAACGATAATAAACACTCATATATATGTTATATATAGTAAAACAGTTCTGATTGGTCTGTCCAGGTCGACCCAGTCACTACTTCTTCGTCCTGATTTGCTACGGCCCATGTAACATCGTGGCGACGCCCCTAGCAACAGCCATGGACGCTCAGAACGGAGACACCATCTCCTTCTCCACTTCAGTCACTCTGTAAGACCTATTATTCTGTCACACTGTATACACTTAGATACATAAACGCTGTGTTATATAAATGGAAAAAAGTCACATGATTCAATGTAAATGTGTTTCAGGATGGACATTTGCTCGTCGTTTGAAATCGATGTGGAAGTCTACAGTCTGGTGAGACCATGACATTAATTAAAACATATAGAATATATAGTGTTATAGAATAATGATATAGAAAATATAAAGAAGTGGAGAGGAGGTGCATTGCAGCATGGGAGTTCCTCAACAGTCTGAACTATATGAAACCTAGCATAATATATAGTATTACATAGACTAGATGATTGCAAGCGATCACAAAGGGGTCCATGCCCTGGCCAATTCTTCCTCAAGCGACTGAGTTTACTGAACCAGTTAAAATGTCTAATATGTTATTTATGTTGTTTTTTTGTTTATGTTGTTTCTAGTCTCACACTCCTGGAAGTATCTGCAGCACAGACCAAACCACCACCAAGTCCAGGGTACCACACTATATAATTACTACACTATAACTCTATCTCTGTACTTATCATTTTATGTTATATTATTATTATTATTATTATTATTATATGTGATTTTTATTTATTAAATTAACATTTGTTTCTCTTGTTTGTTTTTGCCAACAGAGATCCAGTAACACTCTGACTGGTAAGTAGCAATAAATAAACAAACATTATTTATGTTGATGTTAACGTTTATGTTGATGATCCATAACGACTGTTCGTCCGCCAGCTGCTCTTCCTGCTCTCAACACTCATCGCTCCAGTGACTTCAGTCTGGTCGGTTCTCATAAGATCACTCTGTCTTCACTGGGGCACAGCAAGTTCCCTCTGGACAAGGTGAATATCTATAATCTATAATCTGAATCACTCTGGGAACAAATTAATCCAACACTTAATTTATTTCCCTATTTTATTATTATATGTATTGCAGTTGTTTTAAGTATATGCTTCATGGGTCAAAATTAAAAAAAAAAAAAAGATTAAATAAATAAATTATCTTTACAAGATAAGGTCAGCCATATTTTTCTTTAATTTAAT
This sequence comes from Polydactylus sextarius, assembly GCA_016801845.1. Taxonomy (NCBI): domain Eukaryota; kingdom Metazoa; phylum Chordata; class Actinopteri; family Polynemidae; genus Polydactylus; species Polydactylus sextarius. Next base: position 26,448,290 of record CM028909.1, read on the forward strand.
AAAGTAAGAAAATTATAATGAAATTCAAAAAATAATTTTAATTGAATTAAAAAAAATTGCAAGATAAAATATAAATGTTAATAAAATAGTTGTGATAAAATAGAAATAAACCAGTTTTAATGGAACGAAAGACTAATAAAATAAAGATATTTGTAGTAAAATAAAATACACTAATTTTGATAAATAAAAAAAATTGTAATGAAAGAAAATAAAAACAATTGTAATAAAATAAAATAGAATCATTTTAATAAATTTAAATATGTCAAATAAAATAAAAGTAATATAATAATAATAATAATAATAAAAATACAGTCCTAAATTAAAATAAACATATTTGTGATTAAAGAAAGACACCATAATTTTACTAAATAAATCAAAAATAATTGTAATAAAATAAAACAATTATTTTAATAAAAAAAGGAAAATACAATAATTTTAAGTTAAGAATAAAATAATAAATCCTAGTAAAAAAAATGGAGTCAACTTATTTCCATTGTTCATTTTTAAAGCATTGATCTATTGACTACATTACATTATTATAATAATTATTTTGTGAAATCAGACGAGTAAATTCTGTTGAAATTGAACTTTTTCTGACCTCACTGGTGATGTAACGTGTCTGTCCCCTCCCCTCTTTTTTTCTCACTTCCTCCACTCAGATGAAACTTGAAGGCAAAATCAGACAGCTGGGAGATTAATTTAAGGAAAAGGTTTTCACATTTTTTCTCAACTTGGTCACCTTCTTCACTTCACATTTCTAACTAACCAACCCTCTGACTCTTGGTCCCAGTCATAAATCAACCTCTGATTTGGTCTTGATTGCGGATTTTAAAAAGTGACAATATTCCTGTTTTTCTACTTTATCTTTTAAAAATGAGTCCAAACTTATGATTTAAAAGTTAAAACCACATCTTCCTTCTTCTTCCTGGACTGTAGGTTCCCTTTCTCTCACCACTAGAGGGGAACATCTACTTGAAACTGGACAGTGAGAGTCACTCTAATGTTCAGCACCAAGGTTTCCTGGTCAGTAATGTTCTAACTAAAGCTCTGGTTTCATCACCAACCAGCTGAAGAAATGATTTTTGTAACTATTTCTTCTTTGTTCTTAGACCATGTTCAAGTTGATCGACCGATACGGCGCGTGGCATCGCCGGTATTTCATCCTGGAAGGATGCAACATGTTCTACTGGAACTATCCCAACGATAAAGAAACCAAGGTATGAACAGAACAATGAAAAAAATAACATGGGGGAAAAAAGTCTTTTCTTTGTCAGAACTCTATGGTTTTTACCTCTGAGGTATTTTCAAAATTTCAGAAATATTCCTGAAATAATGTCTTGGAGTTCTGCAAGGTTCTTCACAAAGTGTCCGTTCAGTTCAGTTCTTCCAAAGAGTCAGCTCGGTTCTTCAGATTGTTAGTTCAGTTCCGTTCTTCCAAAGAATCGGTTCGGTTCTTCCAAAGTGTCCGTTCAGTTCTTCCAAAGTGTCCGTTCAGTTCTTTCAACGAGTCGATTCATTTCCCTCAGACTAAAGTATCTGACTGTTGTCATGTATTTTCACATCTCAGGCAGCAGAGGGCAGCGTTTCCCTGTCCAGTTCTCCCAGTCAGTGCGTCAGCCCGTCAAAAGAGACTTATGCGCTCGACCATTTACCTTTGAGCTGGTGAGCAACGTCCAACAACAAGAACATCAGCAGGACGACAACAACCGAGAAAGTTTCAACAAGTAAGTACCCTCATGAAAATATTTTCGGAATCTAATCTAATCATGTGAGACAAAATGATTGATCGGTCCTCTCTTCTCTTGTTGTCCAGGTGCTGGTTCTCGGCCGACACCAAACAAGAACATCTGGACTGGATGGACAGACTGAACCAGGCTCTGCTGGACTTTCACACATGGAACTGGACGGAGAATCAACAGTCCAAATGTCCGAAATGACTAAACTGGAAGGATAATCAAATTTTGTATAGATATACTAATAAATATCGAATGCGGGGCAGGAAAATCTTTAACTAAAACTGATCTAGGATGAGAATGTATGTAAAAAATGGCAGAAACGCTAGCTAGTGTTGGAATGGGAGCTTCTTTCTGGTGGTAACAGACCGATGAATGTAGAGTGTTGTGTCTTGGTGTCCTGTTGTTGTTGTTGATTTTTTTCCATGTATGTCCACCTCAGTTATTCATGTCGAAAGTCTCATTCTATGCACTTAACAGAAGGGTAAAAATAAAAATGAATGATACGAAAACAGCATCAGATTCGACAAATTTAACTTCCTGTATTTTTTTTTTTTTTGTATTTATTTATATTTTTATTATTGTATTGTTTTTTTTTTTTTTTTTTGGTGGACTAGGGGTCTGATTTGGATGGAGCAGCTCTCTTATCTAGAAATCTGGCAGATTTTATTAGACATAAAACCTGACAACAAAGAGTTGAGACCAGGAGGCAGAGTTGCAGTCCTACACACTTCTCTGTGCTTCAGTTAGAGCAGTCACCCACACAGACATATAGAAACTGTGTCTGCTCCCCGACCACCCAAGTTTATTAAAACCAAAAAGAGGAGTTACTTAATTAAGATTAACACAACTACTACGGTAGAATCAAAACATAAGGTTATCAAGTGTGGATTTCTAAACATAAGATCACTTCCATCCAAATCTTTGTTAGAGAATGATTTGATAATTGATCATAACATTGACCTATTCTGCATCACTGAAACCTGGCTAAAGCAGGAGTTTTTGTTAGTCTGAATGAAACAACTCCAACTCATGTTAATTCCTTGAGGCACAGGACGAGGAGGAGGGGTTGCAGCCATTTTTTCAACTCTAGTCTAATGATTAATCCTAAACCGAAGACTAGATATAACTCATTTGAGAGTCTCACTCTTAGTCTCTCACATCCAAACTGGAAAATGCAAAAACCAGTTGGATAGTTACTGTGTATCATCCACCTGGCCCTTATTCTGAATTTATAGCTGAATTTTCAGAGTTTTTAGCTGAGATAGTTCTCAGTACAGATATAGTTAGTGTATAGTGGGTGATTTTAACATTCACCTACTCACTGTTTCAACCACACCCTTGACCTTGTTCTCACCTATGGTGTTGATGTTAACAATTTAATATTATTTCCTCATAATCCTCTTCTCTCTGACCATTTCTTAATAAGGTTTGAGTTCACTGTGTTAGATTACACAACTTCTGAGAAGCAGTTTCATTACAGTAGGTGTCTGATGATGCTGTGGCTAAATTCAAAGACCAGTTATTTATCCTAGTGCCATATATGAATACAATAGAAGATGACTTAAATCTTAAATTTACTGCTGCACAGGTTGATCATGGTTTTGAAAGCACAGTATCTTGCCTACCATCAACACTTGATGTTGTTGCCCCACTGAGAAAGAAGGTAGTGAATCAAAGGACGACAGTTCCTTTACAGGCTTTAAAGCAACAGTCACGGGTTCTAGAGAGGAAGTGGCGTTCAACCAATTTTATGTAGCCTGGAGAGATAGTTTCATAGAATATAAGAGAGCCCTCAGAAAGGCCAGAGCCTTAATTGAGGAAAACAAGAACAACCCCAAGTTCCTTTTCAGCACTGTAGCCAGGTTGACAGAAAGTCATAGCTCTGCGGAGCCGTCTATTCCAATAAACCTTAGCAGTAATGACTTTGAACTTTTTTACAAATAAAATTGTTGTTATCACAGATAAAAAATATAGCTGCGAGCAGCTATGAGGTGGCCAAGCTGTACAATAAGCTAATTTGACAAATTTGCCAAAAATGTGCCAATAGGCCATCAGTGGGATAATCTGCAGCATCAGCAAACATGCTATTTAAGTCGAAATCCAAACCCACTGAGAGAAATGAGCCAAAATGCATAGTTTTGCTAATTACAGCGTCCCCTAGGGGCCAAATGACACCAAATTGATTAGACCTACTCAGGACTGGGTTCTGAGTCTGTACAGTGAGTTTGATTAAGATAGATTGAGGCTTTGCTGAGATATGAGCAAACTGCCTGTTTGGCGGCTTCGCCACTGATTTCGATTGGCTGTTGCGGACAAACGCTTTGCTACAAAAATTAAATAATGTGAGGCTTTTGTCAGGCACGGTCTGAAGATCATCTGTGTCAAGTTTCGTGACGATTGGACAGAATTTGAGTCCTGTAAAGAGTTAAGTTTCACTTTTGATAAAATCCAATATGGCGGCCAATTTTTATGATTTTGTAAAAACTTTCCATTGACCATTGATGGGTCAAATCACTGTGTCAGCAGTCATGAGAATTGAGTTAAAATTCCAAACGGATCAAGAGATATGAGCAAAAACGCGTTTTTGATAATTATAGCGCCACCTAGTGGCTGAATGACACCAAATTAATTTTAACTACTCAAGATTGAGTCTTGGGACTGCCCAAAAAGTTTGATTAAATTATCTCAAAGTGTTGCAGAGATATGAGGTAACTTCCTGTTTGGCGGCTTCGCCACTGAATTTGATTGGCTGTGGTGGTCAAACGGTTAAGATCCTGAAGAAGAAAAATACAATTTTTATGAAGGTTGGTCTGAAGATCATCTGTGCCAATTTTGAAGCCGATTGTACAAAATTTGTGAACGATGAAACTTTTTGAAGGTTTTTCATGAAATCCAAGATGGCGGAAAATCTATCATGACGCATTGTGACGTCATAGGGTGCGTTGGAATCGGCTTGATCCAAGGAATCCGATAGTACCAGGTTTGTGAAAATTGACCACACGAGTCAAAAGTTGGTGTTGGTGGCGCTAGAGTGTGTGTGCTGCTGGTTTGAAATTTGCAGAAATTGATAATGAGACTGACCAGAATAAATGTGCCAAATTAGAAAATTTTAACCAATCGGTTCTATGGGCTGCCATAGATCTCCATTGCGCGTAATAATAATAACAATAAGAAAAGGTAGTAAAACAATGGTGGCTTCGCTGCTATGCAGCTTGGCCACCAATTAGTTACCTCCTCCCCACTTCAGGTGCTGGTATTTCACCTAGTGCAGTAGACTTGGAATCAGCATTACCAGCTGACTTTTATCTGGACAGTTTTTCTCCCATAGATCTCTCTGAACTGACTACAACAGTTTCTTCATCCAGACCAACAACTTGGCCCTTAGACCCTGTTCCAACCAGGTTGTTTGAAGTGTCCATCTTGGGTCTGATCAATCTATTTCTAGTAAAAGGCTACGTACCACAGGCTTTTAAAGCTGCAGTAATCAAACCATTACTTAAAAAGCCTACTCTGGACCCAGGTAATCCAGCTAATTATAGCCCCATATCAAATTTTCCTTTTATGTCCAAAATCCTGGAGAAAGTTGCTGCTGCTCAACTATGTGATTACTTACATGAGAATAGTTTTTATGGAGATTTCCAGTCAGAGTTTAGAGCTCATCATAGTACAGAAACAGCAGTAGTGAAAGTTACCAACGACCTTATGGCCTCTGACAATGGACTTGTCTCTATTCTTGTCCTGTTGGATCTTATGCTGCGTTTGACACAATTGATCATAACATCCTATTACATAGACTAGAACATGTTGTTGGTATTAGACGCACTGCACTTTCTTGGTTTAAGACGTATCTATCAGATAGATTCCAGTTTGTTCACGTAAACAATGAGGCTTCCATACGTACTGCAGTTAGTCATGGAGTTCCACAGAGTTCTGTGTTAGGACCAATCCTTTTTATGTTGCACATGCTTCCCTAAGGCAACACCATCAGGAAGCACAATATAAACTTCTATTGTTACGTGGACAATACCCAGCTTTACTTATCTATGAAACCAGATGAAACTAACCAGGTCATCAAACTTTAGGATTGTCTTAAAGACATAAAGACCTGGATGACTCAGAATTTCTTACTTTTAATCTCAGACAAAACTGAAGTTATCATACTTGGCCCTAAACATCTCAGAACATCATTTTCAGATCACATAGCTAATCTAGATGGCATTACCATGGCCTCCAGATCTACTGCGAGGAACCTTGGAGTAATCTTTCATCAGGACATGTCATTTAAATCTCATATTAGACAGGTCTCTAGAACAACTTTTTTACACTTACGTAATATTGCAAAAATCAGAAGCATCCTGTCTAAAAGGGAATTCATGCATTTTTTACCTCTAGACTGGACTACTGCAACTGTCTACTATAAGGGTGTTCCAGTAACTTCATCAAAAACCTTCAGTTAATCCAGAATTCTGCAGCACGAGTATTGTATCTCCAGTATTGGCTGGTCTTCATTGGCTTCCTGTAAAATCTAGAATTGAATTCAAAATCCTCCTGCCCTTAATGATCAGGCTCCATCATATCTTGAGCTCATAGTTCCTTATTATCCTAACAGATCACTTTAATCACAAACTGCTGGTTTACTTGTGGTTCCTAGAGTCTCTAAGACCCGAATGGGAGGTAGAGCCTTCAGTTATCAGGCTCCTTTCTTATGGAACCAGCTCCTAGTTTGGGTCTGGGAGGCAGATACCCTTTCTACATTTAATTAGAAAGAGGTAAAGTTTTTAAGACTTCTAAGACTTTCCTTTATGATAATATGATGACTATATGATTTCCTTTATTATTGTTGTTGTTATTATTATCATCATCATCATTATTATTATCATTATTGCAATATTAATTGTAATGATAATTTTGCTTTAACAACTACTTGTAAACATCTAGTCTCTATTGTCTCTTTCTGGTCTCCCTCTTTCCTTTCTTCCCCTACCCCATCCTCCTCTACTTTCTTTCCTCTGTCTCTTCTCTTTTCTCTGTTTTCATTTCACCCCAGCCGGTCGAGGCAGATGACCGTCCTCTCTGAGTCTCGTTCTGCTGGAGATTTCTTCCTGTTAAAAGGAAGACAGTGCTTTGTTCATGTGAGTATAGTTTGCTGTAGTAGTCTTGTGTTGATTTATTTTTATTATTCAATATATTATTTTTATTTTATTATTTATATTTGATACATGCTGATCATGTTGATAAAATAGACATCTCAAAAACTCATGTAGCAAATGTGATAGAGTAGGCTGAAAAGGGGTTGAACAAGGTGTTTTCAAAAGTGAGTGACTTTCATAAAACACATTTTAAATAAATACTTAAAAAGAAAAAAAGTAAAGTGTGGTCTGGGTCATTTATCAAACATTTAAATCATTTTTTTATTAGGAACAGTTTGAGATATTGATTTGCATCAGTTTAAGTTTGAACTGAATGGATTCTAAATCAATATCAAATCTTTCATGTGATCGATTACTTCAATACTTTTTTCTGTGTATAATAGTAACCCATGGTTAATCTTTATGCTACTTAAATCTGTGGCCTTGAAGAACATCAAGTAGACATTCGATCAGTCTAAACAGGAACTCATTGACTCGCATAGTAAACTTCATAACTAATACTGGAGTATTAAGCAATGGTATTTAGCGCTGATATTTGCAGCAAATCCTGAAAACAATCTAGATTATTTTTTTCATATACATTAATAGTTACTTCACCCTTTTATTTTCTTTGCAGTCCGGTTTTGCTGGGAATTTTTGGGAAACAGATGGATCAGCCTCAGCACACTTGTGGTATTAATTGAAAGCTATTGTCCCATTTAATTAATTTAATATTGACTCTTGAATTGCACTGTGATTAAAGTTTATTCATATAGATCGTACAGTCTAAAATGTGTAATGATTTTTATTTGTTTTTTAAACATCTAGACATACTGAGTCAAACATTCCACAAAGTTTGAGGTGATGCTATTCTTTTGTCCAAACTAGAAAAGCGTTTTTCACAATTACTGACATTTGTATTGTGTTTTTATGTGTACTAATAATTTCAATTCAATTCAATTTATTTTATTTATATAGCGCCAGGTCATAAAAACATTTATCTCAAGGCACTTTACATAGAGAAACCCAACATTTCCACAATGAGCAAGCGCTTGGCAACAATGGAGAGGAAAAACTCCCTTTTAACAGAAAGAAACCTCCAGCAGAACCAGACTCAGAGTGGACGGTCATCTGCCTCGACCGGTTGGAGTGAAATGAAAACAGGGAAAAGAGAAGAGACAGAGGAAAAAAAGTGAGGAGGACGGGGGAGGGGGAAGGAAGAAAAGTGGGTGACCAGAAAGAGACAGTAGAGAGTAGATGGTTACAAGTAGTTGTTAAAGTAAAATTATCATTACAATTAATATTACAATGATAATAATAATAATGATGAAGATGAAAGTGATGATGTCGTCAAAGAATTGGAGTCCAACAGCTCTGGAGTCAAAACTTCCTGTAAAAGAGAAAGGGGTAGGGGGAGACACAACTGCAAGAGAGAGCAGATGATGTTAAAAATATGTAATATTTAAATATAAATATCAGGACATGAAGTGTGAGGGAGAGAAAGAGACGTGAGGAGTGAGGGACAGAGAGGAACAGTGTATTGTCAGAGTCCCCCAGCAGTCTAATCCTATAGCAGCTTAACTAAAGGATGGTTCGGGCAGGCCCGTGTCCTGCCTGGACCATACTTAACTATAGGCTTTATCATAAAGGAAAGTTTTTAGTCTAACCTTAAAGGTAGAAACGGTGTCTGCCTCCCGGACCCAAACTGGGAGCTGGTTCCATAAGAGAGGAGCCTGATAACTGAAGGCTCTACCTCCCATTCTGGTCTTAGAGACTCTAGGAACCACAAGTAAACCAGCAGTTTGTGATCGAAGTGATCTATTAGGATAATAAGGAACTATGAGTTCCTTAAGATATGATGGAGCCTGATCATTAAGGGTTTTATAGGCAAGCAGGAGGATTTTGAATTCTATTCTAGATTTTACCGGAAGCCAATGAAGAGCAGCCAATACTGGAGAAATATGATCTCTGGTCCTACTTCCTGTCAATACCCGTGCTGCAGCATTCTGGATTAGCTGAAGGGTTTTGATGGAGTTACTGGAACACCCTGATAGTAGAGAGTTACAGTAGTCCAGTCTCGAAGTAACAAATGCATGAATTAACTTTTCAGCATCCTTTCTAGACAGGATGCCTCTGATTTTTGCAATATTACGTAGGTGGAAAAAAGCTGTTCTAGAGACTTGTCTAATATGAGATACAAAGGATATGTCCTGATGAAAGATTACTCCAAGATTCCTCACAGTAGAACTAGAGGCCAAAGTGATGCCATCCAGATTAGCTATGTGATCTGAAAATGATGTTCTTAGATGTTCAGAGCCAAGTATGATGACTTCGGTTTTGTCTGAGTTTAAAAGTAAGAAATTCTGAGTCATCCAGGTCTTTATGTCTTTAAGACAGTCCTGAAGTTTGATGACCTGGTTAGTTTCATCTGGTTTCATAGATAAGTACAGCTGGGTATCGTCTGCATAACAATGGAAGTTTATATTGTGCTTCCTGATGATGTTTCCTAAGGGAAGCATGTACAAGATAAAGAGGATTGGTCCTAACACAGAACCCTGTGGAACTCCATGACTAACTGCAGTACATGTGGAAGATTCATTGTGTACATGAACAAACTGGAATCTATCTAATGGATACGATTTAAACCAAGAAAGCGCAGTGCCTCTGATCCCAACAACATGTTCTAGTCTATGTAATAGGATGTTATGATCAATTGTGTCAAACGCAGCACTAAGATCCAGCAAGACAAGAATAGAGACAAGTCCATTGTCAGAGGCCATAAGAAGGTGTGTGAATTTGTGTGTGTGTGTTGCTCTCAAATACACAAGCACGTTCACGCACAGAAAGAACACACTCCATGAGTTGTGTGTGTGTGTGTCTATCATCATGAAGACTTGAGCTCCACAAAGAAGAAATCTTCATTAAACACAGGGCTGAAGCACTTCCTGATGGTGACGCTCTTCTGTTGCTGCAGCTTCCCCGGCGTCAGGCACAGATTCACTGTGTGTTTCACAGGTGTTGTTGGAGAATGTGGTGCTCTCAGTAGAAAGACACACTTTACCTGGATCCTGCAGAGGTAGGACGTGTTCATGCTGAAGTCTCTCCTGGCCGCGCAGAACATCCAGTGGAAAGATGAAAGGTGGGGTGAGGGTCTGTGAGTTTTCCACTAAGCTACTGGGAGAGGGTGTTAATTTTAAAAACCGTCGACGTCAGACGGCTGGACACAAGCAGGTATTGCTTATCAGCCAAGTGGGTAAAAGCCGTTTCCTTTCTTATCTGTGAAGAAAAAGTTTTTAAGGTTGAATTGTATTGCTCTGATAATGAAGCCTGAAAGTAATATAGTTTACAAGTCAAGGAGTTTTAAACAGAATTGAAGCCTACACACACTCAACATTTAATGTCACATTAGGGTCCCAAATTCATACAAACTGGTGTGTTTCTGTTCTCCAATGATAGATGGAGACATCAACTGATATATATTTAAGCCCAAGAAATCACAAATACAAGTTTTCCTGCTCCAAACCATGTAGATAAGAAAACAAATTAAAATTTAAAAGAAATAATGGGTTTGGGGTGTGTTGGTGGGCACATGGGTGGTTAGGGTGGTATGACTGTTGTGGGGGCTTTTTATTGCATATGTAAAGCACTTTGTGCTACAGATAGTGTATGAAAAGTGCTATATAAATAAAGACTGATTGACTGATTGTTTTTTGCCTTAACCCTTTCGTGATCCGGACTGCCAGAGCCTGACCAGATGACTCCCTTTAACACGACAAGCTTCACTAAATCTACTAGAAGTTGAGCAGGTTTGTAGGACTTCCGCCAAAAAAGGGTTCTCTGACTGCCCCCTTGTATTTTGTCCAGTGATACTTACCAATTCACAACTAACCTCTAAACTCTGTTTGTCATGAAACTGACAGTAGTTGTTTGATGTGAAGCACCAACTGGATGGTCTCATTTGATTCCCTGCGTCATACTGTATACATAATGTATTTGAAAAAAAATAAATAAAAATTAGTTTGTCAAGAGTTCATATACATTTTTTTTGCGCGGAGCCTGGACCCTGGACCCTGTGGAGGTACGTCCATCCAGGCCACCCACCGGTGAGGGGGCGGGGCTCCACAGAGGGACAGGGAGACCCGCGGAGCCTGTACCTTATGGAGGCATTGTGTGTGTTCAGGCCGCCCTGGTCTCGTAGGAGGTGGTGGTGGTCGTCATTGTCGTACCTGTGCAGAAAACACACACAAGACAATTATTATTACACATTAAAGCACAACACAAATGTCAGTAAAATATAATATTCACGTGGATAAAAATTAAGGCATCAAATATTCAATAATGTTTTGTTTAACTGTTCAGCTCCATCATAATCACATCAAACGTATGTAGACAACCAGTATAGCTATCCCTAACCACAACATCTAGCCAAAAGAGCAATTTTTAATGTCTGCGGTTTTGGGCTGAGCTTTTTAATGTCGTCTGTCACGAGGTTCAACAGTATCTTCTGGATGAACTCAAAAGTGTTCTTCATACCTTCGGGGTAATCCAGATGGAGTGCATATATCAAGCCAAACAGAAGACAAAGTGCTTGAGAGGTTGTGGAAATCTCATCCATGACAATGTTTCCTTCAAGGATGATTGCAATGCCGTTCGTCTATGGTGGCGTGACCTCAGCCATGACTCTAAGAACCCCAACAGGCAACTGGGTGAAGTCATCTACAGTGTCCGAATCCTGCGTTCAAAATAAAAGAATATAAATAAATTTAGGTAGGATGATATGACCCGGACCACGGCTATAGTGTGTTCACTAATCAAACTGATCTGCAGGAATCATAATTCAAATCGACCTTAAGCAAAACAGTTTCAGACCAAGCAGCCTCAAGCCAAATACACCAAACAACATCAGGTCAAACAGTGTAGGTGCACATTTTCAAAAAAAAAAAAAATAAAAAAATAAAAAAATAAAAAAATCTCTTTTTTGACATTTAAACCCAAAACAGAACAAAACAAAACCATTATTATTTAATTTCAAGTATGTATCCTATAAGGAATGGGTGCTGTGCAAAATTAATTTACTGGAAATGGCATGAAATCAGTGGTTCAAGTTTTTTTTTTTTTTTTTTTTTTTTTTAAATTACGATACCTGAACAATGTTATTTTTACTGAAATTTGAGAAATGAACCTGAGGTCTGATGATGTCCTAAAATGTGCACTGTATGAAGGTCATATGATCATCATTATTTCAATACTTACTGAACAGCTGAGGAAGAATTAAGCTGGAATTATCTCAAACATACAGGGGCAGACATTGTAGGACAGCAGCGCGTGTTGTGGTGATCTCATTGGTCTCATGGAAAAGATGACAAGAAAACAAGCAGAAAGCTATTTTGAGAAAAAAAAAAAAAAATCTGTGTATATGTGTTAAACCATTGAATCAATTAGTAGTTGTTGTACAAAGTAGTAGCAGTAGCAACTCCCTTTCTGGATTTGAAGAAGTCAATGAGACGAGTGATATGGTGGCCCATAGAAGTCTTTCTTGAGACTCTTACTGGCAACTCTGTAGAACTTGGCAAAAACCTTAATCAAAAAAAAAAACCAAAAACAACACACATCCATCATTGTAGTCATTAAATGCCAATAGTCTATTTTACGGTCATATATCATACATTTCTCAAAAAGTAATGCCCAGATTCCTGTAACTTGTGATCAATTAAGCATTAAACGAATCTAATGAAACAACAGAGTAAGCTACAATGAAAATAATGATTACTTGAGGTGTGGTTCAGTAAGTGGGCCATACCTGACTTATTGTGAACACTGCAGTCTAGCGATCCATAACCGCTTTGACCAGAGGCTGTTCTTCCACAATTTCTTTGCGTTGCAAAGAAAATGTCTGGTCCATCATCTCTTCATATAAGCTGAGTCCGAAAGCCTTTCCTTCACTTTCAAGCTGTCAAGCCGTGAGGTATACTGTGAGAAAGAAGCACTCACTTTAATGTCGTGTCTACAAATGCATAGCGAACAAACTTAAACTTAACTGGCGTTACACACGTTCTGGTCTGACCTTAGCTATTGCTTACATCCCAGCACCAACATGACTGCGCCCGTACATATACCTTTATTCTGCTGCCTGGAAGTGAAGCACGGGCCGACCCCTCCACAGCCACTAAATTAGCTGGTTAACTTAAACACAGCTAAATTAGCAGCCTATGCTAATCCAGCAGCTAACAGGCGCCGGACTTGTGGATTAAACTTATGTTGAGATGCTGCTAACTTTTTAACTGTGCGTTCACACCGACAGCGACCAAAGCGAGCCAATTCAAAATTTATTTACTAAGAATGGAAAAATAATGATGACAGTAAATAATAATAATTCCGTGGCTTTTCCGCTGGCCATCTCAAAACCACCTAGGAACTAGGAACTTAAATTCTGCGGCTTGTTCCCTCGAACCCACCTGACTGTGGGACTTTGGTGAATCTAAACGTTGTGATTGGTTTTTAGCTGAATGGCGTCATAACTCATTACCATAAAGTTAACTGGATTTTAACTTCTCCTTTTCGCTCTGGCGCTAGAGGCGCTTCACTGCCGCCGACTTCACAGTCTCTCCATAGAGAAATAATGACTTCCGGCGCTGTGGTCGCTCTAGTCGCTTTTGGTGTGCACCAGAATCTGCGTGAGTTTCCTCCAGTGGTAAATGTGCAGTAACGGGAAATGGACACGCGCACTGGGGCATATAGTTCTGTAACTTGAGTCATGATTATAAATCATGCTACATACTCAGAAAAACCAAGTAGATATAATTAAATGAAAGACGTATGGGGGTAAAGTAAAGTAAAAAAAAAAAAAAAAAAAAAAAAAAAAAGTAAAACACTAAAAACTAGTATGAATTAAGTTAAACACACCATTTCATCTTCAGTCAGGATATTGTTTGCATTTACAGTGTGTGACAAATCTACAAGCCAACCAATGTATCTCTTTGGCAAAAGTCATTGTGTGCAGAAAACACACAAGACAATTATTATTGCTAATTAAAGCACAACACAAATGTCAGTAATTGTGACAAATCTATAATCCGACCAACGTACCTCTTTGGCAAAGGTTGTTCTTTTGCCTGTATAAAACACACAATTATTATTATTATTATTTTTTAGAAATGAAAACAATGGAACGAAAAATGGAACACATAGTGAACTTGAACATAAAGCAACAACATGAATACAGTCTCTCCAACTGACAGCCTTACCAACATGGAGACACTTGCACTTGGTGGAGGCTCTGCCACTTACTGCCCTCCAGGCTGCTGTGTTGTGAAGTGTGCAGGGTGCTGCTTTTCTACTGGAAGCCCCTCCCAGAGACAAACCGCAGATGATAAAAATACACCAACACTACTGATGTGATATTTATGTACAAATACATTTATGTGCACAATTCTCAATATGTCTAACTGTGAAATATCATGATTGCACACTTTTACACTTATTTGGGCTCTTTAAAGACCATATCTGCAGAATTAACACAAACACCCCGTCACAATGGTACATCCTACCTTCCCCCTTTGACAAAAGTCTTTGAAACCTTCCACTTCCGGTTTGACTGTCTGATGGACTCTTGGTGAAGTGATCAGCGATTAAAATAAAATAAAAAAACAAAAGGTAGCGATAAAAATATTGTAATTAGCGAATATCTCAGTAAATGATTGTTGGTTGTTTTGATCCTTTTGTCTTGTTTAGTGGTTCTTACAGGCAGCCATTTATCATATGCATAGCACAGCAAGCTAAAGCTATCTAACTGTTTGCTAACGGTACCTTGATAACATTAATGTTAAAGCTAACGCAGTTGTAAGCATTATAGATTCGGTTGCATTATAAATTATGGAATTCAGCTCTTTCTTCTCGTTAGTGGTGTAATGTTAACCTTATTTGGCAACATTATTTTAGCTAGAGTTGAGCTAGCGTTCGAAATAACGTGACAGCTGGCTAATGCTAACCGTTAAAAGTTACAGGGTGGCCGTGGGGCCTTAGAAGTCTTAAATATATTTTCCTAAGATAAAGCCTTAAAAAGTCTTACATTTATTTGGAATTTGGGAAATGCAATGTGTTACTTATCTTTTGGGTTCAGAAACTTGAGCTAAAATAAACAGTAGTTCTGAAAGGAAGAGTATTAAAGCTTGTATGTAAAAGAATTGAACTGATTTGTCTGAGGTGTGTGTGCTAAACTAACCATCCTGGAAGAGGATTTTTGTCTAAATTTGTTCATTTTAATAATAAATGGCACATTGACACAAAATGACTAATTCTGGGCTCATAGAACCATGTGTCCTTGTTCACTCTTTTCTGAGCTCTAAATTCTGGGTGAGAAGAGAAAGAAACATTGGACAAAGAGAATTTAAAGGGAGCACACACTGGCATATATTATCACTGGATAAGTAAGGATATAGCATTTTTTACAGGATTTTACAGCTTTTTTATTTTATAAAATTGGCTTACAGTATCACTATTACAGTGCCCTTAGTAACATTTTAATGCTCAAATGTGCTCTCATTAGAAGCTTTCATCATTTCACTGACACTCAGCTTCCACTTGTCTGTTGCTGTTTCTCTCACTCTAGCTCACTTCTCTGTCACAAGAGTAAAGAATCTTGGCTCTTGTGATTTGACAGCCTACAACTACACACAGTTAATCTTTCTGTTGTGTGGGGGTTTAGGTTTTTGTGCCCAAAGTTAGAAAACTTAATGGCACTTGCTTTATGATGATGCTCACATTGCACCCGTTTTACTTAGATGCTTTGTCGTCTTTTGAGTTTCCAGTAGTCTGTCTCAGGCCAGACCGGCGTGTTTGTTCAGGTCCCAACTGATGTTTCAGCACCCGTTCCAACTATTGAGTCTTCAAAGGGAAGCCCAGAGATGGACCGTCCTGGTCTCCCCTCATCATCAGCCCTTATGGATTCTGGTTGGTTATTTCTACCAAAAAGAATACATTTATAATTTAGACCTTTCCTTTGGAAAATATAAGCCACATATTTATATGCTAAATTTAGGTATTGCTGTTATCAGTCACATAGCAACTTTAACTGTGGTAACTATAACTGTGGTAACATTTATCACTGTATAAAACTGAGCGCATTCTTCTGCCTTATTTTATTATTTAGTGATTCCTACCGGCAACACAGAAAGAATGAGAGCAAACCAGCACCGTCGCTGTCTCTTGCCCGTGAGGCCACAAAAGAAAATGATGAACCTGAGAGGATGCCTCCTCCGTCCGCAATCAAAGGTCAGTGACAGATGTAAAAAAATAAATAAATGAATAATAAAAAAAAAAAAACAATTGTGCATCCAGTGGATCACATCCCATACATTAATGTCACAACTGCAATTAAATTTGTTAGAAATTACAATGCTGTCAATGAGATGTGAGTTCATTAAGAATTAAAAAGTGATTAAGATCTTTTGCATTTCAGGGAGAAAATCTGTGGCTCCTCAAGAATTAACCAAAAGGCAACAAAAGGCTGCCTTGTGTTATAAAACCACCTGAAATGCAGACTAAGAAGGGAGGGTGAGGATTTTTATTTCATTTATCAATTCTACTAATAATGTGAATTTTGGACGCAAGTCGTTTCACACATTTCATTTATATTGCTTTTCTTTCTTGTCTTCATTGAAGTTTGGAGAGGCTTCTCGACCAAACCAGAAATTCTCTGAGATCATCAAAGGCTTCAGAGAAACATTGGAAATAATCCCTGTATCAACAGGCGACCTGGTAAATTTGCAGTTTTGAACTATGCCTGACTTTATATGCAAATGTGTGTTAACATTCGAGCATAAACTTGGAGCTCTTTTTGTGTTTATTTTTTTTTTTTTTTTTTTTTTTTTTAGGTTGAATCCCACAGGATTTGTGTGTGTGTTATAGCGGCCCCTTAACAAGCAAGGTATATTTGGAGTAATATAACACTGTGCTCAGACAGACATAATACCAACCATGTTTTTTTTTCACTTGGCCCTCTCCCATTTATACTATGAGTGAAAGCATTCTGGGGAGAAACACAGAGCCCTGTGCCTTCTGTGCAGACACCGAAGAATCTCCTATATGCAACGTCATCACTAAAATGTCAGCCATCCTGTTTTTCTTCACAAACGCTGTCATTCTTGTGTCATCCAGAGATTAATAAGAAGCAGATCGATGTGGTGTCTGTTCCTGGGACAGGCCTGTTACAGGCCTTGCAGTTGTGGTGGTGATCTCTTTCTTTTTTTGTTTCCAGCTAGACTCACCTGAGCTACTGATTACCTGCAGGTGTGAGCAGTCTACAAAGGCCGGCCTACCGCCCTCAGTCTTTCTCATTCCTCGCTGCTGTGTGTGCCAGGCAGCAGGTTTTGCTGCTTATCCCACCCTTATGTTTCTGACCCTAGACATCAGATAATAAACATATTGAAACTATCTTTTTTTTTTTTTTTGGTCTACCCTTTTGTGTTGCTTCCCTATGAGCCGGGGTTTGTAACACACCAGTGACCTGGTCCACAAGTAAACACCTAAGTTTGTTTTTTTTTTTTTTTTTTTTTTAAGCATTTGCAGCAGTGTTTTCCGACTAAGAATTTCCTCCTGGATGATAAGGATCAGATTGTGCTCTAGTTTTTTGAGCTTTTTCTTTTCAAATGGAAACTGTGCAGCCAGAACATTATTTAGGTGCAATTTTTCTGCAATTTTGACCCTTTTTTTCTTCTTCTTCTTCTTCTCCAGATTCACAGCCGAACCGGGTACAGTTCATTTTCGAAGGTTGCACGGCAACATGCTTTGCCTACGGACAGACAGCAAATGGAAAAACTCATGTAAGTGTCTGTTGTGTGGAATTGAGTTGTCAGTGCTTTGCATGAAGAAAATAATGTGTTTATTTAAGTTAACTTATTTTTCCTCTCACTAGACAATGGGAGGTGGTTTTTCTGGAAAGCAGCAGAACAGTTCCAAAAGGATTTATGCCTTGGCAGGTAAGATCTCTGGATTTTCACAGAAGTGGTAATCAGAGGTAAGATAAGTTTGAGGCATTCATTCATTTCCTTGATTCATCCATATTTGTACCGTAAATTCCGGACTACAGAGCGCACCTGATTAAAAACCGCATGCTCTAATTTTAGAAAGAAAATCAAGTTTGTACTTGTACAAGCCGCACGGATTTAAAGCCGCAGGTCTCCAACGTTGTAATATGAAAAATTAGCTCAAAGACGTTCATCGTGTCTTCTTATTGCTGTAAGAAGTGAGTCACTGATAGCGGGTCGATTTCCTTCTTCAACCTCTAGAGTGATCGCCTTTAACTTAAAAGCCGCATCATATGCTTTTCTTCTAGTATTTTCCATGTTGATGAGGGTGAGTACAAATGACTGATTTACAATAGCTGTGAAAGTGCGCTTGATTTATCATGCAATTTCATTGGACCTCTGAACAAGTACTCGTTAATTTTATTGGTCAGCTGTTACTTGGCAAAATGTTTTTTGGCGCCAAGGAAAAAAAAAAAAAAAAAAAAGAATAAGCCGCACCGTAGTATAAGCCGCAGTGTTCAAAGTGTGGAAAAAAAAAAAAAGTAGTGGCTTATAGCCCGAATTTCTGATTTGTCTTGCATGTTTATTTTTTATAAGCTTCGTAATATTCAGGATTTTGTTAAAGGTGGCCTTTACATGAGAACTTGAAACTAGAGTGTGAGACTTGAATATGTGTCCAATACATTTAAGCTTTCACCAAATCAGTGGCAGATAACTGTATTTCACAGTACACAAGAGATTTAAATCTGCTATCTGGTGTGTTTTAATGTTAAGCAATAATGAATGGTTTTACAAACCCTGGATGGGTGCTATGTTTAAGTTTCTAATACTACCTCAACGTTCACCGAAAGGATTATAGTCTTAAAAAAAGAAATCGATCAATTCAGGGATACATTAATTGATGGTGTTTGTGTAATTCTTCCTCCCTCACGAGGAAATGAAAATTTCACACCGTTGGTATTGGTTTGAATCTCTCTTTCAGCCCAGGATGTTTTGGCCTAACTTCGACCACAGGAGGTATAGTAGCCTGGATCTCTCTGCTTCGTCAGCTTCTTTGAGATTTACAATGGGAAGGTAATAAAACCTTCCTCTGTTAACTCTATGGACATGTTTGTTTAGAATATTTATCTGACAAATTTGCGTTTTTTACATTATTCTTGACATGAAAACTACTTTTTGGACAGGTGTATGACCTGCTGAACAAAAAGGCCAAGCTCCGTGCTCTGGAGAATGACAGCTCTGCAGGTGCAGGTAGTCGGCCTTGAGGAGGTCCACGTGTTCACGGTCCAGAGGAAGTCATCAATCGATACACATGGGCAGTGCACTCAGGTACCATTGTGACAGGAGCGTGTTTGTGTGTTGCAATTTCACAGCAGAGACTTTGTCGAACTGTTGAGTAAAGGAGCACTAAAAGTTAGTTGAAGTCTTTTAACATGGCAGTTAAAAATGAAAACTTTAAACTACTATTGTTTCATTTCAAACACATATGTGTAACATAAATGTGTCTTTCCTTCTCTTGTGTTTTTCCAAACATCAGGCCAAACCTCAGCAAACACCAACTTGTCCCGCTCTTACAAATCCTCCAAATTGTTCTGTGATGCAATAATCGCTGCTGCCTCGCTACTACGGCCAATTTTCATTGGTTGATTTGGCTGGCAACGACCTCAGCACTTTGGTGGAGACTGTGGAGATCAATGGCAGCCTCCTGGCTCTCAAGGTATATTGAGGCTAACGTGGACACCTTCCACCACAGCAGTAACGCTGGCTAGATGCAGATGAAAGGCAGATAAAGAAAAAAGATTGAAAGGTAATATCAGTATAGACCTATTTCTTTCAGCCAGTTGATAATACATTTTCATGGTTTATCATCATGAGAGCGCAGGTGTTGCAGACAGAATGTGTTCAGATGATTTTCCGTGGCAGTGAAATGACTGGATGTCACTGGAGCTTTGAGGTGAAATAAATTCGGGCCCAGGTGTTGTGAGTGAAAGAATCAACTGCAGCTTGTTTCATCAAGTAAAGTTAGACACTGCAGAGACACTGCCATCTAGTGGACTGATAGAAGCACAGCAGCTGATGGCAGCTTTCTCTGCTGCATACTGTGTGATTGTATTTAACTGACACTGACAGGAAACGGAGAAGAAGAGACAATCACAGCTGATATTTGTACAGCAGAAATGATGTAAAGGAAGATTTCAGCTGATGTGCATATTAATGATTTGTGTTTCCTCTACAGGTGAAGGTTCATTCAGCAACATGGATGAACCTGGACAAGGGCCAAGACCAGGACCTGGACCCGGATTCAGTTATGTGTATACATGTGATCACCCCAATATTTTTAGTAAATCAACACTCCTGTGCTACAAAGAGTTAACGTGTCACAAACGTTATGTTACTGACAGTTATTTATACAGCTGTTTATCCACGTGTTTATTAAATGAGTTTATTTACAACATTAATCTTCTTCACTTACAAGTTTTTTTTTTTCATCGTATCATGTCACTGCTGAGAGTCTACACACACATAAAGCAGCTCTGATGGTTTTATTATCTTGTGTTGTTTTCACATTGATCCACTCTGTACTTAATGAAACATGTTGTTTCTTCAAGAAAACACACTTATCTTATAGTTCAGAACAAAACAGCAGTGAAACTGGTTTGTTCTGGTCACAAAACAGATTATAATCTGTGTCTTTCAGGAGGAAAGTGGAAGAACCAGAACCCAGCTGTGTGTTTGTCAAGAGTGACAGGTCAAAGGGTGCTATCGTCAACCGTAAAGAACAGTGTCCATCATCTGATCAGATGTAAGTTGTAACTGACAATAAGACTTTGATTATTTATTGCGACTATTTCATGTACTGTATTTATATGCTCAGCTTTCCTCTTATTTCTGTAATGTTTAACTTTTCCATTTTGAGAGATTCTGTTTTTTGAGAACAGTTTTATCTTCATACCCTGTCTCTGGTTTATAAACAGTACAACTAGAGCGTACAACTTAGTATGAACCGTGAGTAGCCAATCACGCCATGTGCATCGTTTGTTTTCTCTTTTCTATATTTCTGAGTTTTTCTACATCTTCTCCAGTCACAAATATAGTCAGGAAATGGAAGGCCACAGGAACAGTCCTTGTGAAAGAAAGATGTGGTAGGCCAAGAAAAATATCTAAAGTCACAGGTGAAGGCAGCTTAGAATTGTAATTTGAGCGTTGACCATGCACCACCACATGGTGGAGTCATTGTATAGTATGTCATCAAAAATGTGAAAAAAAAACGTCATAGTACAGTATGTGTCAAAAATCATAGTATGTCAAAAAAAAAAGTCATTGTATGTCAAAAAAGCGTCATAGTATAGTCATAAAGTGTCAAAAAAAACATTGTATAGTATGTAAATCAAAAGCGTGAAAAAACCTCATAGTAAATGAATTGAACTGATTTGTCTCTCCGATTACCACATTCAGTATTGTCAATTAATGGCTTGTTTCTTTTCAAAAAGCCTCTGCCGCAGCTCTCATCATCGAGGCTGAGGACTTCTCTCTTCTTAAGCAAACAAATCATTATCTAAAAGTGATCAGGTTGTATGTGCCAAACTCGTCATCCTGGAAGAGGATTTTTGTCTAAATTTGTTCATTTTATATAATAAATGGCACAAATTGACTAATTCTGGGCTCATAGAACCATGTGTCCTTGTTCACTCTTTTCTGAGCTCTGGGTGAGAAGAGAAAAAACATTGGACAAAGAGAATTTAAAGGGAGCACACACTGGCATATATTATCACTGGATAAGTAAGGATATAGCATTTTTACAGGATTTTACAGCTTTTTTATTTTATAAAATTGGCTTACAGTATCACTATTACAGTGCCCTTAGTAACATTTTAATGCTCAAATGTGCTCTCATTAGAAGCTTTCATCATTTCACTGACACTCAGCTTCCACTTGTCTGTTGCTGTTTCTCTCACTCCTAGCTCACTTCTCTGTCACAAGAGTAAAGAATCTTGGTTCTTGTGATTTGACAGCCTACAACTACACACAGTTAATCTTTCTGTTGTGTGGGGGTTTAGGTTTTGTGCCCAAAGTTAGAAAACTTAATGGCACTTGCTTTATGATGATGCTCACATTGCACCCGTTTTACTTAGATGCTTTGTCGTCTTTTGAGTTTCCAGTAGTCTGTCTCAGGCCAGACCGGCGTGTTTGTTCAGGTCCCAACTGATGTTTCAGCACCCGTTCCAACTATTGAGTCTTCAAAGGGAAGCCCAGAGATGGACCTTCCTGGTCTCCCCTCATCATCAGCCCTTATGGATTCTGGTTGGTTATTTCTACCAAAAAGAATAGATTTATAATTTAGACCTTTCCTTTGGAAAATATAAGCCACATATTTATATGCTAAATTTAGGTATTGCTGTTATCAGTCACATAGCAACTTTAACTGTGGTAACTATAACTGTGGTAACATTTATCACTGTATAAAACTGATTCTTCTGCCTTATTTTATTATTTAGTGATTCCTACCGAGCAACACAGAAAGAATGAGAGCAAACCAGCACCGTCGCTGTCTCTTGTCCGTGAGGCCACAAAAGAAAATGATGAACCTGAGAGGATGCCTCCTCCGTCCGCAATCAAAGGTCAGTGACAGATGTAAAAAAATAAATAAATAAAAAAAAAAAAAAAACAATTGTGCATCCAGTGGATCACATCCCATACATTAATGTCACAACTGCAATTAAATTTGTTAGAAATTACAATGCTGTCAATGAGATGTAAGTTCATTAAAATTAAAAAGTGATTAAGATCTTTTGCATTTCAGGGAGAAAATCTGTGGCTCCTCAAGAATTAACCAAAAGGCAACAAAAGGCTGCCTTGTGTTATAAAACCACCTGAAATGCAGACTAAGAAGGGGGAGGGTGAGGATTTTTATTTCATTTATCAATTCTACTAATAATGTGAATTTTGGGCGCAAAATCGTTTCACACATTTCATTTATATTGCTTTTCTTTCTTGTCTTCATTGAAGTTTGGAGAGGCTTCTCGACCAAACCAGAAATTCTCTGAGATCATCAAGGCTTCAGAGAAACATTGGAAATAATCCCTGTATCAGCAGGCGACCTGGTAAATTTGGAGTTTTGAACTATGCCTGACTTTATATGCAAATGTGTGTTAACATTCGAGCATAAACTTGGAGCTCTTTTTGTGTTTATTTTTTTTTTTTTTTTTTTTTTTTTTACAGGTTGAATCCCACAGGATTTGTGTGTGTGTTATAGCGGCCCCTTAACAAGCAAGGTATATTTGGAGTAATATAACACTGTGCTCAGACAGACATAATACCAACCATGTTTTTTCACTTGGCCCTCTCCCATTTATACTATGAGTGAAAGCATTCTGGGGAGAAACACAGAGCCCTGTGCCTTCTGTGCAGACACCGAAGAATCTCCTATATGCAACGTCATCACTAAAATGTCAGCCATCCTGTTTTTCTTCACAAACGCTGTCATTCTTGTGTCATCCAGAGATTAATAAGAAGCAGATCGATGTGGTGTCTGTTCCTGGGACAGGCCTGTTACAGGCCTTGCAGTTGTGGTGGTGATCTCTTTCTTTTTTTGTTTCCAGCTAGACTCACCTGAGCTACTGATTACCTGCAGGTGTGAGCAGTCTACAAAGGCCGGCCTACAGCCCTCAGTCTTTCTCATTCCTCGCGCTGCTGTGTGCCAGGCAGCAGGTTTTGCTGCTTATCCCACCCTTATGTTTCTGACCCTAGACATCAGATAATAAACATATTGAAACTATCTTTTTTTTTGGTCTACCCTTTTGTGTTGCTTCCCTATGAGCCGGGGTTTGTAACACACCAGTGACCTGGTCCACAAGTAAACACCTAAGTTTGTTTTTATTTTTTTTTTTTAAGGTTGCATTTGCAGCAGTGTTTTCCGACTAAAATTTCCTCCTGGATGATAAGGATCAGATTGTGCTCTAGTTTTTGAGCTTTTTCTTTTCAAATGGAAACTGTGCAGCCAGAACATTATTTAGGTGCAATTTTTCTGCAATTTTGACCCTTTTTTCTTCTTCTTCTTCTCCAGATTCACAGCCGTTCGGTACAGTTCATTTTCGAAGGTTGCACGGCAACATGCTTTTGCCCTGGGACAGGACAGGAAAATGGAAAAACTCATGTAAGTGTCTGTTGTGTGGAATTGAGTTGTCAGTGCTTTGCATGAAGAAAATAATGTGTTTATTTAAGTTAACTTATGTTTCCTCTCACTAGACAATGGGAGGTGGTTTTTCTGGAAAGCAGCAGAACAGTTCCAAAAGGATTTATGCCTTGGCAGGTAAGATCTCTGGATTTTCACAGAAGTGGTAATCAGAGGTAAGATAAGTTTGAGGCATTCATTCATTTTTCCTTGATTCATCCATATTTGTACCGTAAATTCCGGACTACAGAGCGCACCTGATTAAAAACCGCATGCTCTAATTTTAGAAAGAAAATCAAGTTTGTACTTGTACAAGCCGCACCGGTTTAAAGCCGCAGGTCTCCAACGTTGTAATATGAAAAATTAGCTCAAAGGCGTTCATCGTGTCTTCTTATTGCTGTAAGAAGTGAGTCACTGATAAGCGGGTCGATTTCCTTCTTCAACCTCTAGAGTGATCGCCTTTAACTTAAAAAGCCGCATCATATGCTTTTCTTCTAGTATTTTCCATGTTGATGAGGGTGAGTACAAATGACTGATTTACAATAGCTGTGAAAGTGCGCTTGATTTATCATGCAATTTCATTGGACCTCTGAACAAGTACTCGTTAATTTTATTGGTCAGCTGTTACTTGGCAAAATGTTTTTGGCGCCAAGGAAAAAAAAAAAAAAAAAAAATAAAAAAGCCGCACCGTAGTATAAGCCACAGTGTTCAAAGTGTGGAAAAAAAAAAAAAAGTAGTGGCTTATAGCCGAATTTCTGGTATTTCTTGCATGTTTATTTTTTATAAGCTTCAATATTCAGGATTTTGTTAAAGGTGGCCTTTACATGAGAACTTGAAATTAGAGTGTGAGACTTGAATATGTGTCCAATACATTTAAGCTTTCACCAAATCAGTGGCAGATAACTGTATTTCACAGTACACAAGAGATTTAAATCTGCTATCTGGTGTGTTTTAATGTTAAGCAATAATGAATGGTTTTACAAACCCTGGATGGGTGCTATGTTTAAGTTTCTAATACTACCTCAACATTTACCAAAAGGATTATAGTCTTAAAAAAAGAAATCGATCAATTCAGGGATACATTAATTGATGGTGTTTGTGTAATTCTTCCTCCCTCAAGAGGAAATGAAAATTTCACACCGTTGGTATTGGTTTGAATCTCTCTTTCAGCCCAGGATGTTTTGGCCTAACTTCGACCACAGGAGGTATAGTAGCCTGGATCTCTCTGCTTCGTCAGCTTCTTTGAGATTTACAATGGGAGGGTAATAAAAACCTTCCTCTGTTAACTCTATGGACATGTTTGTTTAGAATATTTATCTGACAAATTTGCGTTTTTTACATTATTCTTGACATGAAAACTACTTTTTGGACAGGTGTATGACCTGCTGAACAAAAAGCCAAGCTCCGTGCTCTGGAGAATGACAGCTCTGCAGGTGCAGGTAGTCGGCCTTGAGGAGGTCCACGTGTTCACGGTCCGGAGGAAGTCATCAATCTGATACACATGGGCAGTGCACTCAGGTACCATTGTGACAGGAGCGTGTTTGTGTGTTGCAATTTCACAGCAGAGACTTTGTCGAACTGTTGAGTAAAGGAGCACTAAAAAGTTAGTTGAAGTCTTTTAACATGGCAGTTAAAAATGAAAACTTTAAACTACTAAAATATGTTTTCATTTCAAACACATATGTGTAACATAAATGTGTCTTTCCTTCTCTTGTGTTTTTCCAGAACATCAGGCCAAACCTCAGCAAACACCAACTTGTCCCGCTCTTACATGCATCCTCCAAATTGTTCTGTGATGCAATAATCGCTGCCTCGCTACACGCCAATTTTCATTGGTTGATTTGGCTGGCAACGACCTCAGCACTTTGGTGGAGACTGTGGAGATCAATGGCAGCCTCCTGGCTCTCAAGGTATATTGAGGCTAACGTGGACACCTTCCACCACAGCAGTAATACGCTGGCTAGATGCAGATGAAAGGCAGATAAAGAAAAAAAGATTGAAAGGTAATATCAGTATAGACCTATTTCTTTCAGCCAGTTGATAATACATTTTCATGGTTTATCATCATGAGGCGCAGGTGTTGCAGACAGAATGTGTTCAGATGATTTTCCGTGGCAGTGAAATGACTGGATGTCACTGGAGCTTTGAGGTGAAATAAATTCGGGCCCAGGTGTTGTGAGTGAAAGAATCAACTGCAGCTTGTTTCATCAAGTAAAGTTAGACACTGCAGAGACACTGCCATCTAGTGGACTGATAGAAGCACAGCAGCTGATGGCAGCTTTCTCTGCTGCATACTGTGTGATTGTATTTAACTGACACTGACAGGAAACGGAGAAGAAGAGACAATCACAGCTGATATTTGTACAGCAGAAATGATGTAAAGGAAGATTTCAGCTGATGTGCATATTAATGATTTGTGTTTCCTCTACAGGTGGAGGTTCATTCAAACATGGATGAACCTGGACAAGGGCCAAGACCAGGACCTGGACCCGGATTCAGTTATGTGTATACATGTGATCACCCCAATATTTTTAGTAAATCAACACTCCTGTGCTACAAAGAGTTAACGTGTCACAAAAGTTATGTTACTGACAGTTATTTATACAGCTGTTTATCCACGTGTTTATTAAATGAGTTTATTTACAACATTAATCTTCTTCACTTACAAGTTTTTTTTTTCATCGTATCATGTCACTGCTGAGAGTCTACACACACATAAAGCAGCTCTGATGGTTTTATTATCTTGTGTTGTTTTCACATTGATCCACTCTGTACTTAATGAAACATGTTGTTTCTTCAAGAAAACACACTTATCTTATAGTTCAGAACAAAACAGCAGTGAAACTGGTTTGTTCTGGTCACAAAACAGATTATAATCTGTGTCTTTCAGGAGGAAAGTGGAAGAACCAGAACCCAGCTGTGTGTTTGTCAAGAGTGACAGGTCAAAGGGTGCTATCGTCAACCGTAAAGAACAGTGTCCATCATCTGATCAGATGTAAGTTGTAACTGACAATAAGACTTTGATTATTTATTGCGACTATTTCATGTACTGTATTTATATGCTCAGCTTTCCTCTTATTTCTGTAATGTTTAACTTTTCCATTTTGAGAGATTCTGTTTTTTTTTGAGAACAGTTTTATCTTCATACCCTGTCTCTGGTTTATAAACAGTACAACTAGAGCGTACAACTTAGTATGAACCGTGAGTAGCCAATCACGCCATGTGCATCGTTTGTTTTCTCTTTTTCTATATTTCTGAGTTTTCTACATCTTCTCCAGTCACAAATATAGTCAGGAAATGGAAGGCCACAGGAACAGTCCTTGTGAAAGAAAGATGTGGTAGGCCAAGAAAAATATCTAAAGTCACAGGTGAAGGCAGCTTAGAATTGTAATTTGAGCGTTGACCATGCACCACCACATGGTGGCGTCATTGTATAGTATGTTGTCAAAAATGTGAAAAAAACATCATAGTACAGTATGCTGTCAAAAAACGTCATAGTATGTTGTCAAAAAGTGGTCAAAAAGTCATTGTATAGTATGTCATCAAAAGCGTCATAGTATAGTATGTCAAATAATGTGAAAAAACCTCAAAGTATAGTATGTAAATCAAAAGCGTGAAAAAACCTCATAGTAAATGAATTGAACTGATTTGTCTCTCCGATTACCACATTCAGTATTGTCACTTAATGGCTTGTTTCTTTTCAAAAAGCCTCTGCCGCAGCTCTCATCGAGGCTGAGGACTTCTCTCTTCTTAAGCAAACAAATCATTATCTAAAAGTGATCAGGTTGTATGTGCCAAACTCGTCATCCTGGAAGAGGATTTTTGTCTAAATTTGTTCATTTTAATAATAAATGGCACAAATTGACTAATTCTGGGCTCATAGAACCATGTGTCCTTGTTCACTCTTTTCTGAGCTCTGGGTGAGAAGAGAAAGAAACATTGGACAAAGAGAATTTAAAGGGAGCACACACTGGCATATATTATCACTGGATAAGTAAGGATATAGCATTTTTACAGGATTTTACAGCTTTTTTATTTTATAAAATTGGCTTACAGTATCACTATTACAGTGCCCTTAGTAACATTTTAATGCTCAAATGTGCTCTCATTAGAAGCTTTCATCATTTCACTGACACTCAGCTTCCACTTGTCTGTTGATGTTTCTCTCACTCCTAGCTCACTTCTGTCACAAGAGTAAAGAATCTTGGTTCTTGTGATTTGACAGCCTACAACTACACACAGTTAATCTTTCTGTTGTGTGGGGGTTTTAGGTTTTGTGCCCAAAGTTAGAAAACTTAATGGCACTTGCTTTATGATGATGCTCACATTGCACCCGTTTTACTTAGATGCTTTGTCGTCTTTTGAGTTTCCAGTAGTCTGTCTCAGGCCAGACCGGCGTGTTTGTTCAGGTCCCAACTGATGTTTCAGCACCGTTCCAACTATTGAGTCTTCAAAGGGAAGCCCAGAGATGGACCGTCCTGGTCTCCCCTCATCATCAGCCCTTATGGATTCTGGTTGGTCATTTCTACCAAAAAAATAACTTTAAAATTTAGACCTTTCCTTTGGAAAATATAAGCCACATATTTATATGCTAAATTTAGGTATTGCTGTTATTAGTCCCATAGTAACTTTAACTGTGGTAACTATAACTGTGGTAACATTTATCACTGTATAAAACTGAGCGCATTCTTCTGCCTTATTTTATTATTTAGTGATTCCTACCGGCAACACAGAAAGAATGAGAGCAAACCAGCACCGTCGCTGTCTCTTGTCCGTGAGGCCACAAAAGAAAATGATGAACCTGAGAGGATGCCTCCTCCGTCCATGATCAGAGGTTTGTGCATCCAGTGGATCACATCCATACATTAATGTCACAACTGCAAGTGTCTCTTGATCTGTTATCAAATTTGTTAGAAATTGCAATGATGTTAATGAGATGTAAGTTCATTAAAATTAAAAAGTGATTATGATATTTTGGGAGAAAATCTGTGGCTCCTCAAGAATTAAACAAAGGCAACAAAAAGGTGGTCATGCGTTATAAAGCCACCAAATGCAGACCAAGAAGGGAAGGTGAAGATTTTTTTTTTTTTTTTTTTACCTATTCCACTATTCATGCAGGGTGGCTGCAGGTCCTTAAAGTCTTAAATACATTTTCCTAAGAAAAGGCCTTAAAAAGATGGTCTTAAATTCAATTTCCCTGAGGAAACCTCCGAAAGGGATCAATAAAGTTTTCTATATCTATCTTAAATTTCAATCCAAATGTCTTAAATTTTTAATCTTCAAATTTTCAATCAATTTTGGAGCAAATTTCTCCAGTCATCATTACAAGATTTTACACACTTATGGTTTTGAGGTTCTAAATGTTCTAAATCTGCTTACGGCCGCTAGAAAGCAGCGCAGCAACACCTCACCTCTGGATTTCTTCCCACAGCTAGTCCATATTTTGTAACCTCAGCAACAGATGGGGTGGCATAGACTTTGCCAATCATCCAATCATCATATGCACGCCACCATCAGCTTTAAATCTTTACATTTGGTCTTAAATTTTGAGATGGTATTAAAAAGTCTTAAATTTAACTTCCTGTAGGCACCCTGATTAATCTCAAACTCCTCTTTGTATGTCCTGTTCTCATTTTCTAGATCAATGCTGACTACCTGAGAATCATGGCGGCGCCCGAGAGACTGAAATAATACAGCAGCTGGACAAGCACTCCACTAAACTTGTACAGATAAGGAACAAGGTTAACAAAAAAAAAAAAGGCTTTAGATTAGGTTTGTACAGGGCAACTTGGTATGATGTTGACGTTATAATGAAGATGTTACTAAAAAATATTCAGACGTATACAATTTAATATCAGCATTTTTGTGTATGTTGTCACAGTAATACTTAAATGTGCACCATGCATACTCCCTATAATCTTGGAGTAAGTTTGAATTCAGAATGCCCGATAGGTGGCAAAATGTCTCTCATAAAAGCATAAACAAAATCTCAATAATAATAATAAGTGGATATTTGTTGTTGTGTTTTTGATGAAGACCGAACGTGTTCATGTTGTAAATTTCATGTTACACTGGATGCACTGAGATTATTTGTTTTTGATATTTGTCATTGCACAAACAGTATTTCTTCCTGTGAGTGTAAACTGAATCAGATTATTATTTTTTGTCATATAGTGAATGAGATATATTGAAATTTCTCTTAACAGTTTACAGTGTTGTTTATTTTGCAGACAATACTTTGTTCATGTGAGTATAAATTGCTGTAGTAGTCTTGTATTTATTTATTTTATAATTGAATATATTGTCTTTATTTTATTATTTTTGTTTTTGATGCATGCTGATCATGTTGATAAAATAGGCGTCTCAGAAACTCATGTAGCAAATGTGATACAGTAGGCTGAAAAGGGTTAAACGAGGTGTTTTCAAACGTGATTGACTTTCATAAAACACATTTTAAATAAATACTTAAAGAGGAAAAAAAGTGTGGTCTGGGTCATTCATCAAACATTTAAATTGTTTTTTTTATGGGGACAATTTGAAATATTGATTTGCATCAGTTTAAGTTTGAACTGAATGGATTCTAAATGTCAAGTCAATATCAAATCTTTCATGTGATCAATTACTTCAGTACTTTTTTCTGTGTATAATAGCAACCAATGGTTAATCTTTATGCTACTTAAATCTGTGGCCTTGAACAAGATCGGGTAGACATTCGATCAGTCTAAACAGGAACTCATTGACTCGCATAGTAAACTTCATAACTAAGATGGATGGATGGATCAGCCTTATGGTAGGAGTCTTCACCATGACAGTTGGATGAAACAGACAGAGATGTCAGCACACTTGTGGTATTAATTTAAAGCTATTGTCCCATTTAATTAGCGGTAATATTGACCCTTGAATTGCACTGTGATGTAGATTAAAGTTTATTCATATAGATCGTACAGTGTGAAATGTGTGATGATTTTTATTTGTTTTTTAAACATCTAGACATACTGAGTCAAACATTCCACAAAGTTTGAGGTGATGCTATTCTTTTGTCCAAACTAGAAAAGCGTTTTTCACAATTACTGACATTTGTATTGTGTTATGTGTACTAATAATTATTGTGTGTGTTGCTCTCAATTACACAAGCACGTGCACGCACAGAAAGAACACACTCCATGAGTTGTGTGTGTGTGTGTGTTTTTTTTTTTTTTTTTGGGCAAACCTAGACAACCAGGTTAAACTGGACTAAACTAAACTAAATTGACTCTGCACAGAGGTCAGACTTGTTGACTGAAGTTTTTCCACAGATCAGTTTCCATATGTATCCACTAGGTGTCAGCAGACATCAGTAAAATTCTCAGACTAAGGGTTATACAATATGGTGCCTTGTTGGTGAGTTGGCCAAACCCTGTATACTAAGGGCTCTCAGTTAACGGCCCTTGAAGTGAAAGATATTGGGGCGCCCTCTGTGTTCATTTGCTATCCTGCAATTAAGGTGTAATGAACTTTGACTTCTGAAGGTGTCGGAGGTCAACATGCACTGCCGTGAAACCACACACCATTTTAGATCACGAATGTGGGACTCGAATATTACCTGAAGGAAACTCAAAAACTGCAACTCTTAGTGATCAAAGACCAATACGATTAATATGTCCTTGCTATCATTATGTACAGGATTTTCTGCCAGCGTAATCAAATTTTGATTCAGGTTTTTTAATGAGTAACATTAGCCGCGGAAGCTATCAGAACAAATATCAAGTGGTCTACTCAGACAGGAGGGCGACATGATCAATCTCAACAACAGTGGTAGGCGATTTATTTTATTGCAATAAGATACATCATGTTTGTGCAGATCAATCATCTCTGGCACATCTGCGTGATGTGCCAGAGATCAAGAAGAACAAATAGAACAAACAAAACAAACAAAATTTTTTTTAACAAGTTTAGTCGCACCAATTAGCTAATACTTGTTCATATAAGATCCACATAGCCATAGCCATGTACCATATGATGCAATATAGAAATTTAAATTTAAGTTGTGGTCTCCTTACATTTCAAAATTATACAAACATAATTATAGATGTATTTATTTCTTGTAAAGAGGGAATCTATTTGTCTCATTCTTTTCCCCATTTATTAAGAGGGAGTAATTGAGACAGTGGTTTGATGATCATTCAATCGCTGTCCCTCTCCTCAGTGCTCCAGCTGCAGGTTTATTCACCACTTTTAATCTTAGCTGCAGTTCCAGCAGATCCTGCTGACTCGAGCTCCACAAAGAAGAAGTCTTTGTTAAACACAGGGCTGCAGCAGTTCCACACGAATTGTCACTGTGAAAAGGGATGAGAAGGTGTTGTTGGAGAATGTGGTGCTCTCAGTAGAAAGACACACTTTACCTGGAACCTGCAGAGGTAGGATGTGTTCGCGCTGAAGTCCCTCCTGGCGCAGAAGAACATCCAGTGGAAAGACAACAGGTGGGGTGAGTTTTCCTCTAAGCTACTGGGAGAGGTTGTTAATTTTATAAACCGTCCACGTCAGGCGGTTGGTGTCCCACGTCAGGCGGCTGGACACAAGGTAGGAAGCAAGGATTGCTTATCAGCCAAGTGGATAAAAGCCGTGTCCTTTCTTATCTGTAAAGAGAAGGTTTTTAAGGTTGAATCGTATTGCTCAGATAATGAAGCCTGAAAGTAATATAGTTTACAAGTCAAGGAGTTTTAAACAGAACTGAAGCCTTCACACACTCAACGTTCAATGTCACATTAGGGTCCCAATTTCATACAAACTGGTGTGTTTCTGTTCTCCAATGATAGATGGAAACAGCAACTGATATATTTAAGCCCAAGAAATCACAAATACTATAATAAAAAATCACAAATTACTAATAATTAGTTTTCCTGCTCCAAACCACGTAGATAAGAAAACAAAATTTAAAAAGAAATAATGGGTTTGGGGTGTGTTGGTGTGCACATGGGTGGTTAGGGTGGTATGACTGTTGTGGGGGCTTTTTCATTGCATATGTAAAGCACTTTGTGCTATAGATAGTGTATGAAAAGTGCTATATAAATAAAAACTGATTGATTGAGTGGTTTTTGCCTTAACCCTTTAAGTGATCCGGACTGCCAGAGCCTGACCAGATGACTCCCTTTAACACGACAAGCTTCACTAAATCTACTGGAAATTAAGCAGGTCTTCCGTAGGACTTCCGCCAACAAAGCGATTTCTGACTGCCCCTTGTATTTTGTCCAGTGATACTTAGCAATTCACAACTAACCTCTAAATTCTGTGATGAAACTGACAGTAGTTGTTTGATGTGAAGCACCAACTGGATGGTCTCATTTGATTCCCTGCATCATACCTGTATTTAAAAAAAAAAAAAAAAAAGTTTGTCAAGTGTTCATATACATTTTATCTTCTGGATGAACTCAAAAGTGTTCTTCATACCTTCGGGGTAATCCAGATGGAGTGCATATATCAAGCCAAACAGAAGACAAAGTGCTTGAGAGGTTGTGGAAATCTCATCCATGACAATGTTTCCTTCAAGGATGATTGCAATGCCGTTAAGTCTATGGTGGCGTGACCTCAGCCATGACTCTAAGAACCCCAACAGGCAACTGGGTGAAGTCATCTACAGTGTCCGAATCCTGCGTTCAAAATAAAAGAATATAAATAAATTTAGGTAGGATGATATGACCCGGACCACGGCTATAGTGTGTTCACTAATCAAACTGATCTGCAGGAATCATAATTCAAATCGACCTTAAGCAAA
Organism: Polydactylus sextarius; assembly: GCA_016801845.1. NCBI lineage: Eukaryota > Metazoa > Chordata > Actinopteri > Polynemidae > Polydactylus > Polydactylus sextarius. The sequence continues at coordinate 26,482,102 of CM028909.1, forward strand.
ACAGTTTCAGACCAAGCAGCCTCAAGCCAAATACACCAAACAACATCAGGTCAAACAGTGTAGGTGCACATTTTCAAAAAAAAAAAAAAAAAAATAAAAAAATCTCTTTTTTGACATTTAAACCCAAAACAGAACAAAACAAAACCATTATTATTTAATTTCAAGTATGTATCCTATAAGGAATGGGTGCTGTGCAAAATTAATTTACTGGAAATGGCATGAAATCAGTGGTTCAAGTTTTTTTTTTTTTTTTTTTTTTTAAATTACGATACCTGAACAATGTTATTTTTACTGAAATTTGAGAAATGAACCTGAGGTCTGATGATGTCCTAAAATGTGCACTGTATGAAGGTCATATGATCATCATTATTTCAATACTTACTGAACAGCTGAGGAAGAATTCGCTGGAATTATCTCAAACATACAGGGGCAGACATTGTAGGACAGCAGCGCGTGTTGTGGTGATCTCATTGGTCTCATGGAAAAGATGACAAGAAAACAAGCAGAAAGCTATTTTGAGAAAAAAAAAAAAAATCTGTGTATATGTGTTAAACCATTGAATCAATTAGTAGTTGTTGTACAAAGTAGTAGCAGTAGCAACTCCCTTTCTGGATTTGAAGAAGTCAATGAGACGAGTGATATGGTGGCCCATAGAAGTCTTTCTTGAGACTCTTACTGGCAACTCTGTAGAACTTGGCAAAAACCTTAATCAAAAAAAAAAAAAAAACAACACACATCCATCATTGTAGTCATTAAATGCCAATAGTCTATTTTACGGTCATATATCATACATTTCTCAAAAAGTAATGCCCAGATTCCTGTAACTTGTGATCAATTAAGCATTAAACGAATCTAATGAAACAACAGAGTAAGCTACAATGAAAATAATGATTACTTGAGGTGTGGTTCAGTAAGTGGGCCATACCTGACTTATTGTGAACAGTGCAGTCTAGCGATCCATAACCGCTTTGACCAGAGGCTGTTCTTCCACAATTTCTTTGCGTTGCAAAGAAAATGTCTGGTCCATCATCTCTTCATATAAGCTGAGTCCGAAAGCCTTTCCTTCACTTTCAAGCTGTCAAGCCGTGAGGTATACTGTGAGAAGAAGCACTCACTTTAATGTCGTGTCTACAAATCGCAACGAACAAACTTAAACTTAACTGACGTTACACACGTTCTGGTCTGACCTTAGCTATTGCTTACATCCCAGCACCAACATGACTGCGCCCGTACATACCTTTATTCTGCTGCCTGGAAGTGAAGCACGGAGCCGACCCCCTCCACAGCCACTAAATTAGCTGGTTAACTTAAACACAGCTAAATTAGCAGCCTATGCTAATCCAGCAGCTAACAGACGCCGGACTTGTGGATTCGCTTATGTTGAGATGCTGCTAACTTTTTAACTGTGCGTTCACACCGACAGCGACCAAAGCGAGCCAATTCAAAATTTATTTACTAAGAATGGAAAAATAATGATGACAGTAAATAATAATAATTCCGTGGCTTTTCCGCTGGCCATCTCAAAACCACCTAGGAACTAGGAACTTAAATTACGCGGCTTGTTCCTCTCGACCCACCTGACTGTGGGACTTTGGTGAATCTAAACGTTGTGATTGGTTTTTACGAAATGGCGTCATAACTCATTACCATAAAGTTAACTGGATTTTAACTTCTCCTTTTCGCTCTGGCCGCTAGAGACGCTTCACTGCCGCCGACTTCACAGTCTCTCCATAGAGAAATAATGACTTCCGGCGCTGTGGTCGCTCTAGTCGCTTTTGGTGTGCACCAGAATCTGCGTGAGTTTCCTCCAGTGGTAAATGTGCAGTAACGGAAATGGACACGCGCACTGGGGCGCATAGTTCTGTAACTTGAGTCATGATTATAAATCATGCTACATACTCAGAAAAACCAAGTAGATATAATTAAATGAAAGACGTATGGGGGTAAAAGTAAAGTAAAAAAAAAAAAAAAAAAAAAAAAAAAAACACTAAAAACTAGTATGAATTAAGTTAAACACACCATTTCATCTTCAGTCAGGATATTGTTTGCATTTACAGTGTGTGACAAATCTACAAGCCAACCAATGTATCTCTTTGGCAAAAGTCATTGTGTGCAGAAAACACACAAGACAATTATTATTGCTAATTAAAGCACAACACAAATGTCAGTAATTGTGACAAATCTATAATCCGACCAACGTACCTCTTTGGCAAAGGTTGTTCTTTTGCCTGTAAAACACACACAATTATTATTATTATTTTTAGAAATGAAAACAATGGAACGAAAAATGGAACACATAGTGAACTTGAACATAAAGCAACAACATGAATACAGTCTCTCCAACTGACAGCCTTACCAACATGGAGACACTTGCACTTGGTGGAGGCTCTGCCACTTGCTGCCCTCCAGGCTGCTGTGTTGTGAAGTGTGCAGGGTGCTGCTTTTCTACTGGAAGCCCCTCCCACGAGACAAACCGCAGATGATAAAAATACACCAACACTACTGATGTGATATTTATGTACAAATACATTTATGTGCACAATTCTCAATATGTCTAACTGTGAAATATCATGATTGCACACTTTTACACTTATTTGGGCTCTTTAAAGACCATATCTGCAGAATTAACACAAACACCCCGTCACAATGGTACATCCTACCTTCCCCTTTCGACAAAAGTCTTTGAAACCTTCCACTTCCGGTTTGACTGTCTGATGGACTCTTGGTGAAGTGATCAGCGATTAAAATAAAATAAAAAAAAAAAGGTAAGCGATAAAAATATTGTAATTCGCGAATATCTCAGTAAATGATTGTTGGTTGTTTTGATCCTTTTGTCTTGTTTAGTGGTTCTTACAGGCAGCCATTTATCATATGCATAGCACAGCAAGCTAAAGCTATCTAACTGTTTGCTAACGGTACCTTGATAACATTAATGTTAAAGCTAACGCAGTTGTAAGCATTATAGATTCGGTTGCATTATAAATTATGGAATTCAGCTCTTTCTTCTCGTTAGTGGTGTAATGTTAACCTTATTTGGCAACATTATTTTATCTAGAGTTGAGCTAGCGTTCGAGTAACGTGACAGCTGGCTAATGCTAACCGTTAAAAGTTACAGGGTGGCCGTGGGGCTTTAGAAGTCTTAAATATATTTTCCTAAGATAAAGCCTTAAAAGTCTTACATTTATTTGGAATTTGGGAAATGCAATGTGTTACTTATCTTTTGGGTTCAGAAACTTGAGCTAAAATAAACCTGTTCTGAAAGGAAGAGTATTAAAGCTTGTATGTAAAAGAATTGAACTGATTTGTCTGAGGTGTGTGTGCTAAACTAACCATCCTGGAAGAGGATTTTTGTCAAATTTGTTCATTTTAATAATAAATGGCACATTGACACAAAATGACTAATTCTGGGCTCATAGAAACCATGTGTCCTTGTTCACTCTTTTCTGAGCTCTAAATTCTGGGTGAGAAGAGAAAGAAACATTGGACAAAGAGAATTTAAAGGGAGCACACACTGGCATATATTATCACTGGATAAGTAAGGATATAGCATTTTTACAGGATTTTACAGCTTTTTTTTTTTATAAAATTGGCTTACAGTATCACTATTACAGTGCCCTTAGTAACATTTTAATGCTCAAATGTGCTCTCATTAGAAGCTTTCATCATTTCACTGACACTCAGCTTCCACTTGTCTGTTGCTGTTTCTCTCACTCCTAGCTCACTTCTCTGTCACAAGAGTAAAGAATCTTGGCTCTTGTGATTTGACAGCCTACAACTACACACAGTTAATCTTTCTGTTGTGTGGGGTTTAGGTTTTGTGCCCAAAGTTAGAAAACTTAATGGCACTTGCTTTATGATGATGCTCACATTGCACCCGTTTTACTTAGATGCTTTGTCGCCTTTTTGAGTTTCCAGTAGTCTGTCTCAGGCCAGACCGACGTGTTTGTTCCAGGTCCCAACTGATGTTTCAGCACGCGCTTCCAACTATTGAGTCTTCAAAGGGAAGCCCAGAGATGGACCGTCCTGGTCTCCCCTCATCATCAGCCCTTATGGATTCTGGTTGGTTATTTCTACCAAAAAGAATACATTTATAATTTAGACCTTTCCTTTGGAAAATATAAGCCACATATTTATATGCTAAATTTAGGTATTGCTGTTATCAGTCACATAGCAACTTTAACTGTGGTAACTATAACTGTGGTAACATTTATCACTGTATAAAACTGAGCGCATTCTTCTGCCTTATTTTATTATTTAGTGATTCCTACCGCAACACAGAAAGAATGAGAGCAAACCAGCACCGTCGCTGTCTCTTGCCCGTGAGGCCACAAAAGAAAATGATGAACCTGAGAGGATGCCTCCTCCGTCCGCAATCAAAGGTCAGTGACAGATGTAAAAAAATAAATAATAAAAAAAAAAAAAATTGTGCATCCAGTGGATCACATCCCATACATTAATGTCACAACTGCAATTAAATTTGTTAGAAATTACAATGCTGTCAATGAGATGTAAGTTCATTAAGAATTAAAAAGTGATTAAGATCTTTTGCATTTCAGGGAGAAAATCTGTGGCTCCTCAAGAATTAACCAAAGGCAACAAAAAGGCTGCCTTGTGTTATAAAAAGCACCTGAAATGCAGACTAAGAAGGGAGGGTGAGGATTTTTATTTCATTTATCAATTCTACTAATAATGTGAATTTTGGACGCAAGTCGTTTCACACATTTCATTTATATTGCTTTTCTTTCTTGTCTTCATTGAAGTTTGGAGAGGCTTCTCGACCAAACCAGAAATTCTACGAGATCATCCAAGGCTTCAGAGAAACATTGGAAATAATCCCTGTATCAACGGGCGACCTGGTAAATTTGGAGTTTTGAACTATGCCTGACTTTATATGCAAATGTGTGTTAACATTCGAGCATAAACTTGGAGCTCTTTTTGTGTTTATTTTTTTTTTTTTTTTTTTTTTTTTTACAGGTTGAATCCCACAGGATTTGTGTGTGTGTTCGCAAGCGGCCCCTTAACAAGCAAGGTATATTTGGAGTAATATAACACTGTGCTCAGACAGACATAATACCAACCATGTTTTTTTTTTCACTTGGCCCTCTCCCATTTATACTATGAGTGAAAGCATTCTGGGGAGAAACACAGAGCCCTGTGCCTTCTGTGCAGACACAAGAAGAATCTCCTATATGCAACGTCATCACTAAAATGTCAGCCATCCTGTTTTTCTTCACAAACGCTGTCATTCTTGTGTCATCCAGAGATTAATAAGAAGCAGATCGATGTGGTGTCTGTTCCTGGGACAGGCCTGTTACAGGCCTTGCAGTTGTGGTGGTGATCTCTTTCTTTTTTTTTTGTTTCCAGCTAGACTCACCTGAGCTACTGATTACCTGCAGGTGTGAGCAGTCTACAAAGGCCGGCCTACCGCCCTCAGTCTTTCTCATTCCTCGCTGCTGCTGTGTGCCAGGCAGCAGGTTTTGCTGCTTATCCCACCCTTATGTTTCTGACCCTAGACATCAGATAATAAACATATTGAAACTATCTTTTTTTTTTTTTTTTTTTGGTCTACCCTTTTGTGTTGCTTCCCTATGAGCCGGGTTTGTAACACACCAGTGACCTGGTCCACAAGTAAACACCTAAGTTTGTTTTTTTTTTTTTTTTTTTAGGTTGCATTTGCAGCAGTGTTTTCCGACTAAGAATTTCCTCCTGGATGATAAGGATCAGATTGTGCTCTAGTTTTTGAGCTTTTTTTTTTCAAATGGAAACTGTGCAGCCAGAACATTATTTAGGTGCAATTTTTCTGCAATTTTGACCCTTTTTTTTCTTCTTCTTCTTCAGATTCACAGCCGGTTCGGTACACAGTTCATTTTCGAAGGTTGCACGGCAACATGCTTTGCCTACAGGACAGACAGGAAAATGGAAAAACTCATGTAAGTGTCTGTTGTGTGGAATTGAGTTGTCAGTGCTTTGCATGAAGAAAATAATGTGTTTATTTAAGTTAACTTATTTTTCCTCTCTAGAGACAATGGGAGGTGGTTTTTCTGGAAAGCAGCAGAACAGTTCCAAAAGGATTTATGCCTTGGCAGGTAAGATCTCTGGATTTTCACAGAAGTGGTAATCAGAGGTAAGATAAGTTTGAGGCATTCATTCATTTCCCTTGATTCATCCATATTTGTACCGTAAATTCCGGACTACAGAGCGCACCTGATTAAAAACCGCATGCTCTAATTTTAGAAAGAAAATCAAGTTTGTACTTGTACAAGCCGCACCGGATTTAAAGCCGCAGGTCTCCAACGTTGTAATATGAAAAATTAGCTCAAAGACGTTCATCGTGTCTTCTTATTGCTGTAAGAAGTGAGTCACTGATAGCGGTCGATTTCCTTCTTCAACCTCTAGAGTGATCGCCTTTAACTTAAAAAGCCGCATCATATGCTTTTCTTCTAGTATTTTCCATGTTGATGAGGGTGAGTACAAATGACTGATTTACAATAGCTGTGAAAGTGCGCTTGATTTATCATGCAATTTCATTGGACCTCTGAACAAGTACTCGTTAATTTTATTGGTCAGCTGTTACTTGGCAAAATGTTTTTTTGGCGCCAAGGAAAAAAAAAAAAAAAAAATAAAATAAGCCGCACCGTAGTATAAGCCGCAGTGTTCAAAGTGTGGAAAAAAAAAAAAAAAGTGGCTTATAGCCCGGAATTTACGGTATTTGTCTTGCATGTTTATTTTTTTTTATAAGCTTCGTAATATTCAGGATTTTGTTAAAGGTGGCCTTTACATGAGAACTTGAAACTAGAGTGTGAGACTTGAATATGTGTCCAATACATTTAAGCTTTCACCAAATCAGTGGCAGATAACTGTATTTCACAGTACACAAGAGATTTAAATCTGCTATCTGGTGTGTTTTAATGTTACAATAATAATGATGGTTTTACAAACCCTGGATGGGTGCTATGTTTAAGTTTCTAATACTACCTCAACGTTCACCGAAAGGATTATAGTCTTAAAAAAGAAATCGATCAATTCCAGGGATACATTAATTGATGGTGTTTGTGTAATTCTTCCTCCCTCACGAGGGAAATGAAAATTTCACACCGTTGGTATTGGTTTGAATCTCTCTTTCAGCCCAGGATGTTTTGGCCTAACTCGACCACAGGAGGTATAGTAGCCTGGATCTCTCTGCTTACGTCAGCTTCTTTGAGATTTACAATGGGAAGGTAATAAAAACCTTCCTCTGTTAACTCTATGGACATGTTTGTTTAGAATATTTATCTGACAAATTTGCGTTTTTTACATTATTCTTGACATGAAAACTACTTTTTGGACAGGTGTATGACCTGCTGAACAAAAAAGGCCAAGCTCCGTGCTCTGGAGAATGACAGCTCTGCAGGTGCAGGTAGTCGGCCTTGAGGAGGTCCACGTGTTCACGGTCCGGAGGAAGTCATCAATACGATACACATGGGCAGTGCACTCAGGTACCATTGTGACAGGAACGTGTTTGTGTGTTGCAATTTCACAGCAGAGACTTTGTCGAACTGTTGAGTAAAGGAGCACTAAAAGTTAGTTGAAGTCTTTTAACATGGCAGTTAAAAATGAAAACTTTAAACTACTATTGTTTCATTTCAAACACATATGTGTAACATAAATGTGTCTTTCCTTCTCTTGTGTTTTTCCAGAACATCAGGCCAAACCTCAGCAAACACCAACTTGTCCCGCTCTTACGCAATCCTCCAAATTGTTCTGTGATGCAATAATCGCTGCTGCCTCGCTACACGGCCAATTTTCATTGGTTGATTTGGCTGGCAACGACCTCAGCACTTTGGTGGAGACTGTGGAGATCAATGGCAGCCTCCTGGCTCTCAAGGTATATTGAGGCTAACGTGGACACCTTCCACCACAGCAGTAACGCTGGCTAGATGCAGATGAAAGGCAGATAAAGAAAAAAAAGATTGAAAGGTAATATCAGTATAGACCTATTTCTTTCAGCCAGTTGATAATACATTTTCATGGTTTATCATCATGAGAGCGCAGGTGTTGCAGACAGAATGTGTTCAGATGATTTTCCGTGGCAGTGAAATGACTGGATGTCACTGGAGCTTTGAGGTGAAATAAATTCGGGCCCAGGTGTTGTGAGTGAAAGAATCAACTGCAGCTTGTTTCATCAAGTAAAGTTAGACACTGCAGAGACACTGCCATCTAGTGGACTGATAGAAGCACAGCAGCTGATGGCAGCTTTCTCTGCTGCATACTGTGTGATTGTATTTAACTGACACTGACAGGAAACGGAGAAGAAGAGACAATCACAGCTGATATTTGTACAGCAGAAATGATGTAAAGGAAGATTTCAGCTGATGTGCATATTAATGATTTGTGTTTCCTCTACAGGTGGAGGTTCATTCAGCAACATGGATGAACCTGGACAAGGGCCAAGACCAGGACCTGGACCCGGATTCAGTTATGTGTATACATGTGATCACCCCAATATTTTTAGTAAATCAACACTCCTGTGCTACAAAGAGTTAACGTGTCACAAACGTTATGTTACTGACAGTTATTTATACAGCTGTTTATCCACGTGTTTATTAAATGAGTTTATTTACAACATTAATCTTCTTCACTTACAAGTTTTTTTTTTCGTATCATGTCACTGCTGAGAGTCTACACACACATAAAGCAGCTCTGATGGTTTTATTATCTTGTGTTGTTTTCACATTGATCCACTCTGTACTTAATGAAACATGTTGTTTCTTCAAGAAAACACACTTATCTTATAGTTCAGAACAAAACAGCAGTGAAACTGGTTTGTTCTGGTCACAAAGCAGATTATAATCTGTGTCTTTCAGGAGGAAAGTGGAAGAACCAGAACCCAGCTGTGTGTTTGTCAAGAGTGACAGGTCAAAGGGTGCTATCGTCAACCGTAAAGAACAGTGTCCATCATCTGATCAGATGTAAGTTGTAACTGACAATAAGACTTTGATTATTTATTGCGACTATTTCATGTACTGTATTTATATGCTCAGCTTTCCTCTTATTTCTGTAATGTTTAACTTTTCCATTTTGAGTTTTGTTTTTTGATTTTATCTTCATACCCTGTCTCTGGTTTATAAACAGTACAACTAGAACGTACAACTTAGTATGAACCGTGAGTAGCCAATCACGCCATGTGCATCGTTTGTTTTCTTTTTTCTATATTTCTGAGTTTTTCTACATCTTCTCCAGTCACAAATATAGTCAGGAAATGGAAGGCCACAGGAACAGTCCTTGTGAAAGAAAGATGTGGTAGGCCAAGAAAAATATCTAAAGTCACAGGTGAAGGCAGCTTAGAATTGTAATTTGAGCGTTGACCATGCACCACCACATGGTGGCGTCATTGTATAGTATGTCGTCAAAAAAAATGTGAAAAAAAATCATCATAGTACAGTATGTTGTCAAAAAAAAAACGTCATAGTACAGTATGTTGTCAAAAAGTGGTCAAAAAGTCATTGTATAGTATGTCATCAAAAGCGTCATAGTATAGTATGTCATCAATAATGTGAAAAAAACCTCATAGTAAATGAATTGAACTGATTTGTCTCTCCGATTACCACATTCAGTATTGTCACTTAATGGCTTGTTTCTTTTCAAAAAGCCTCTGCCGCAGCTCTCATCGAGGCTGAGGACTTCTCTCTTCTTAAGCAAACAAATCATTATCTAAAAGTGATCAGGTTGTATGTGCCAAACTCGTCATCCTGGAAGAGGATTTTTGTCTAAATTTGTTCATTTTAATAATAAATGGCACAAATTGACTAATTCTGGGCTCATAGAACCATGTGTCCTTGTTCACTCTTTTCTGAGCTCTGGGTGAGAAGAGAAAGAAACATTGGACAAAGAGAATTTAAAGGAGCACACACTGGCATATATTATCACTGGATAAGTAAGGATATAGCATTTTTACAGGATTTTACAGCTTTTTTATTTTATAAAATTGGCTTACAGTATCACTATTACAGTGCCCTTAGTAACATTTTAATGCTCAAATGTGCTCTCATTAGAAGCTTTCATCATTTCACTGACACTCAGCTTCCACTTGTCTGTTGATGTTTCTCTCACTCCTAGCTCACTTCTGTCACAAGAGTAAAGAATCTTGGTTCTTGTGATTTGACAGCCTACAACTACACACAGTTAATCTTTCTGTTGTGTGGGGGTTTAGGTTTTGTGCCCAAAGTTAGAAAACTTAATGGCACTTGCTTTATGATGATGCTCACATTGCACCCGTTTTACTTAGATGCTTTGTCGTCTTTTGAGTTTCCAGTAGTCTGTCTCAGGCCAGACCGACGTGTTTGTTCCAGGTCCCAACTGATGTTTCAGCACCCGTTCCAACTATTGAGTCTTCAAAGGGAAGCCCAGACATGGACCGTCCTGGTCTCCCCTCATCATCAGCCCTTATGGATTCTGGTTGGTCATTTCTACCAAAAAAAATAACTTTAAAATTTAGACCTTTCCTTTGGAAAATATAAGCCACATATTTATATGCTAAATTTAGGTATTGCTGTTATTAGTCCCATAGTAACTTTAACTGTGGTAACTATAACTGTGGTAACATTTATCACTGTATAAAACTGAGCGCATTCTTCTGCCTTATTTTATTATTTAGTGATTCCTACCGGCAACACAGAAAGAATGAGAGCAAACCAGCACCGTCGCTGTCTCTTGTCCGTGAGGCCACAAAAAGAAAATGATGAACCTGAGAGGATGCCTCCTCCGTCCATGCAGTCAGAGGTTTGTGCATCCAGTGGATCACATCCCATACATTAATGTCACAACTGCAAGTGTCTCTTGATCTGTTATCAAATTTGTTAGAAATTGCAATGATGTTAATGAGATGTAAGTTCATTAAGAATTAAAAAGTGATTATGATATTTTGGGAGAAAATCTGTGGCTCCTCAAGAATTAAACAAAGGCAACAAAAGGTGGTCATGCGTTATAAAAAGCCACCAAATGCAGACCAAGAAGGGAAGGTGAAGATTTTTTTTTTTTTTTTTTTACCTATTCCACTATTCATGCAGGGTGGCTGCAGGTCCTTAAGAGTCTTAAATACATTTTCCTAAGAAAAGGCCTTAAAAAGATGGTCTTAAATTCAATTTCCCTGAGGAAACCTCCGAAAGGGATCAATAAAGTTTTCTATATCTATCTTAAATTTCAATCCAAATGTCTTAAATTTTTAATCTTCAAATTTTCAATCAATTTTGGAGCAAATTTCTCCAGTCATCATTACAAGATTTTACACACTTATGGTTTTGAGGTTCTAAATGTTCTAAATCTGCTTACCGGCCGCTAGAAACGCAGCAGCAACACCTCACCTCTGGATTTCTTCCCACAGCTAGTCCATATTTTGTAACCTCAGCAACAGATGGGGTGGCATAGACTTTGCCAATCATCCAATCATCATATGCACGCCACCATCAGCTTTAAATCTTTACATTTGGTCTTAAATTTTGAGATGGTATTAAAAAGTCTTAAATTTAACTTCCTGTAGGCACCCTGATTAATCTCAAACTCCTCTTTGTATGTCCTGTTCTCATTTTCTAGATCAATGCTGACTACCTGAGAATCATGACGGCGCCCCGAGACTGAAATAATACAGCAGCTGGACAAGCACTCCACTAAACTTGTACAGATAAGGAACAAGGTTAACAAAAAAAAAAAGCTTTTAGATTAGGTTTGTACAGGGCAACTTGGTATGATGTTGACGTTATAATGAAGATGTTACTAAAAAATATTCAGACGTATACAATTTAATATCAGCATTTTTGTGTATGTTGTCACAGTAATACTTAAATGTGCACCATGCATACTCCCTATAATCTTGGAGTAAGTTTGAATTCAGAATGCCCGATAGGTGGCAAAATGTCTCTCATAAAAGCATAAACAAAATCTCAATAATAATAAGTGGATATTTGTTGTTGTGTTTTTGATGAAGACCGAACGTGTTCATGTTGTAAATTTCATGTTACACTGGATGCACTGAGATTATTTGTTTTTGATATTTGTCATTGCACAAACAGTATTTCTTCCTGTGAGTGTAAACTGAATCAGATTATTATTTTTTGTCATATAGTGAATGAGATATATTGAAATTTCTCTTAACAGTTTACAGTGTTGTTTATTTTGCAGACAATACTTTGTTCATGTGAGTATAAATTGCTGTAGTAGTCTTGTATTTATTTATTTTATAATTGAATATATTGTCTTTATTTTATTATTTTTGTTTGATGCATGCTGATCATGTTGATAAAATAGACGTCTCAGAAACTCATGTAGCAAATGTGATACAGTAGGCTGAAAAGGGTTAAACGAGGTGTTTTCAAACGTGATTGACTTTCATAAAACACATTTTAAATAAATACTTAAAGAGAAAAAAAAAGTGTGGTCTGGGTCATTCATCAAACATTTAAATTGTTTTTTTTTTATGCGGGACAATTTGAAATATTGATTTGCATCAGTTTAAGTTTGAACTGAATGGATTCTAAATGTCAAGTCAATATCAAATCTTTCATGTGATCAATTACTTCAGTACTTTTTTCTGTGTATAATAGCAACCAATGGTTAATCTTTATGCTACTTAAATCTGTGGCCTTGAACAAGATCGGGTAGACATTCGATCAGTCTAAACAGGAACTCATTGACTCGCATAGTAAACTTCATAACTAAGATGGATGGATGGATCAGCCTTATGGTAGGAGTCTTCACCATGACAGTTGGATGAAACAGACAGAGATGTCAGCACACTTGTGGTATTAATTTAAAGCTATTGTCCCATTTAATTAGCGGTAATATTGACCCTTGAATTGCACTGTGATGTAGATTAAAGTTTATTCATATAGATCGTACAGTGTGAAATGTGTGATGATTTTTATTTGTTTTTAAACATCTAGACATACTGAGTCAAACATTCCACAAAGTTTGAGGTGATGCTATTCTTTTGTCCAAACTAGAAAAGCGTTTTTCACAATTACTGACATTTGTATTGTGTTATGTGTACTAATAATTATTGTGTGTGTTGCTCTCAATTACACAAGCACACGCATGCACAGACAGAAAGAACACACTCCATGAGTTGTGTGTGTGTGTGTGTGTTTTTTTTTTTTTTTTTGGGCAAACCTAGACAACCAGGTTAAACTGGACTAAACTAAACTAAATTGACTCTGCACAGAGGTCAGACTTGTTGACTGAAGTTTTTCCACAGATCAGTTTCCATATGTATCCACTAGGTGTCAGCAGACATCAGTAAAATTCTCAGACTAAGGGTTATACAATATGGTGCCTTGTTGGTGAGTTGGCCAAACCCTGTATACTAAGGGCTCTCAGTTAACGGCCCTTGAAGTGAAAGATATTGGGGCGCCCCTCTGTGTTCATTTTGCTATCCTGCAATTAAGGTGTAATGAACTTTGACTTCTGAAGGTGTCGGAGGTCAACATGCACTGCCGTAAAACCACACACCATTTTAGATGCGAATGTGGACTCGAATATTACCTGAAGGGAAACTCTAAAACTGCAACTCTTAGTGATCAAAGACCAATACGATTAATATGTCCTTGCTATCATTATGTACAGGATTTTCTGCCAGCGTAATCAAATTTTGATTCAGGTTTTTTAATGAGTAACATTAGCCGCCGGAAGCTATCAGAACAAATATCAAGTGGTCTACTCAGACAGGAGGACGACATGATCAATCTCAACAACAGTGGTAGGCGATTTAATTTATTGCAATAAGATACATCATGTTTGTCGCAGTCAATCATCTCTGGCACATCTGCGTGATGTGCCAGAGATCCAAGAGAACAAATAGAACAAACAAAACAAACAAAAAAATTTTTTAACACGTTTAGTCGCACCAATTAGCTAATACTTGTTCATATAAGATAGCCATAGCCATGTACCATATGATGCAATATAGAAATTTAAATTTAAGTTGTGGTCTCCTTACATTTCAAAATTATACAAACATAATTATAGATGTATTTATTTCTTGTAAAGAGGGAATCTATTTGTCTCATTCTTTTCCCCCATTTATTAAGAGGGAGTAATTGAGACAGTGGTTTGATGATCATTCCAATCGCTGTCCCTCTCCTCAGTGCTCCAGCTGCAGGTTTATTCACCACTTTTAATCTTAGCTGCAGTTCCAGCAGATCCTGCTGACTCGAGCTCCACAAAGAAGAAGTCTTTGTTAAACACAGGGCTGCAGCAGTTCCACACGAATTGTCACTGTGAAAAGGGATGAGAAGGTGTTGTTGGAGAATGTGGTGCTCTCAGTAGAAAGACACACTTTACCTGGAACCTGCAGAGGTAGGATGTGTTCGCGCTGAAGTCCCTCCTGGCCAGCAGAGAACATCCAGTGGAAAGACAACAGGTGGGGTGAGTTTTCCTCTAAGCTACTGGGAGAGGTTGTTAATTTTATAAACCGTCCCACGCCAGACGGTTGGTGTCCCACGTCAGACGGCTGGACACAAGGTAGGAAGCAAGGATTGCTTATCAGCCAAGTGGATAAAAGCCGTGTCCTTTCTTATCTGTAAAGAGAAGGTTTTTAAGGTTGAATCGTATTGCTCAGATAATGAAGCCTGAAAGTAATATAGTTTACAAGTCAAGGAGTTTTAAACAGAACTGAAGCCTTCACACACTCAACGTTCAATGTCACATTAGGGTCCCAATTTCATACAAACTGGTGTGTTTCTGTTCTCCAATGATAGATGGAAACAGCAACTGATATATTTAAGCCCAAGAAATCACAAATACTATAATAAAGAAATCACAAATTACTAATAATTAGTTTTCCTGCTCCAAACCACGTAGATAAGAAAACAAAATTTAAAAGAAATAATGGGTTTGGGGTGTGTTGGTGTGCACATGGGTGGTTAGGGTGGTATGACTGTTGTGGGGGCTTTTTCATTGCATATGTAAAGCACTTTGTGCTATAGATAGTGTATGAAAAGTGCTATATAAATAAAAACTGATTGATTGAGTGGTTTTTGCCTTAACCCTTTCGTGATCCGGACTGCCAGAGCCTGACCAGATGACTCCCTTTAACACGACAAGCTTCACTAAATCTACTGGAAATTAAGCAGGTCTGTAGGACTTCCGCCAACAAAGCGATTTCTGACTGCCCCCTTGTATTTTGTCCAGTGATACTTAGCAATTCACAACTAACCTCTAAATTCTGTGATGAAACTGACAGTAGTTGTTTGATGTGAAGCACCAACTGGATGGTCTCATTTGATTCCCTGCATCATACCTGTATTTAAAAAAAAAAAAAAAAAAAAAATTAGTTTGTCAAGTGTTCATATACATTTTTTTTTGCTGAGCCTGGACCCTGTGGAGCCACGTCCGTCCAGGATGCCCCCGGCGGGGGCTCCACAGAGGGAGGGGGGGGGCTCCACAGAGGGACAGGCGGAGCGGGCTGCTGGACCCCCTGTGGAGCCCCACGGGATGCCCACCGGCGGGGGCCCACAGGGAGGGGGCCACAGGCGGAGCTGGAGTGGAGCCACGTCCGTCCAGGATGCCCACCGGGCGGAGCCCTGTGGAGCCCACAGAGGGCCCAGGCGGGCCCTGGACAGGCGGAGCCCTGGACCCTGTGGAGCCACGTCCGTCCAGGATGCCCACCTCCACAGAGGGGACAGCGGGCAGGACCCTGGGCCACGCCCGGTCCAGGATGCCACAGAGGGGGCGGGGCTCCACAGGCAGGCGGAGCCGGAGCCTGGACCCTGTGGAGCCACGTCCGTCCAGGATGCCCACCCGGCGGGGGGCGGGACAGCGGGCCAGGATGGAGCCACGTCCCGGCAGGATGCCCACGGAGGGGGGCTCCACAGAGGGACAGGCGGAGCCTGGCCCCCTGTGGAGCGTCCGTCCAGGACCAGGGCGGGCGGGGCCCACAGAGGGACAGGCGGAGCCCGGGAGCCTGGACCCTGTGGAGCCCGCTCACGTCCCTGTGATGCCCACGCCCGCCCAGGCGCCCCACAGAGGGACAGGCCCCTGCAGCCTGGACCCCTGTGGAGCCCCTGTGGAGCCCACGTCCGGTGGAGCCCAGGCCGCCCTGGCCCAGGGGACAGTCCCCACCCCCTGTGGAGCCACGTCCAGGCCGCCCTGGTCCCTGTGGAGCCACGTCCCCCTGTCGCCCTGGGAGACGTCCGCGGAGCCCTGGTCTGCCCGCCCCCTGTGGAGCCCACGTCCGTCCCACGTCTCACTGCCCCGTGTCCGCCGGCCGCCCTGGTCTCGTCCCGCTCACCCTGTGGAGCCACGTCCGTCCAGGCCGCCCTGGTCTCGTCCCCCGTTGTTGTTGTTGTTGCCACGTTGTTGTTGTTGTTGTTGTTGTGTTGTTGTTGTTGTTGTTGTTGTTGTTGTTGTTGTTGTTGTTGTTGTTGTTGTTGTTGTGTGTTGTTGTTGTTGTTGTTGTTGTTGTTGTTGTTGTTGTTGTTGTTGTTGTTGTTGTTGTTGTTGTGTTGTTGTTGTTGTTGTTGTTGTTGTTGTTGTTGTTGTTGTTGTTGTTGTTGTTGTTGTTGTTGTTGTTGTTGTTGTTGTTGTTGTTGTTGTTGTTGTTGTTGTTGTTGTTGTTGTTGTTGTTGTTGTTGTTGTTGTTGTTGTTGTTGTTGTTGTTGTTGTTGTTGTTGTTGTTGTTGTTGTTGTTGTTGTTGTTGTTGTTGTTGTTGTTGTTGTTGTTGTTGTTGTTGTTGTTGTTGTTGTTATTGTTGTTGTTGTTGTTGTTGTTGTTGTTGTTGTTGTTAAAAAAAACACACACAATTATTACACAAAAAGCACAACACAAATGTCACTTGCACTTGCAAATTCTAACAAGTTGAATTTACTTAAAGAAATTTAGGAAAACCGATTACCTTGGGAAAACTAAGGAAACAAATTTAATTGTGTGAAGTAGTGTCAAATTATTTTAAAGTTTTGAAGTTGTGCATACCTCATGTCTCTCAGTATTGTTAAATTCAAATCAAGCTGCTACAACTCAAATACATTGAGTTACATTAACTTAATCATGCCAAAACAAATGGCCATTTCTTGACATTTGTATTTAACTACATTCAACGTATATTAGTGTAATCCACTTCACTAAGGTTGACTGGAATTTAAGATTAGTCACATAAACTTAATATACTGTGTCAAAGTAAGTAAGCAGTACATAATTTTAAACGAAAAGCACTTAACATACCTTAGTTTAGCTAACTTTAAAATAAAAAAAATTCACCAGATGACATTATGAAAACCACAATTTATTTTCCATTTTAGCATTTGTAAATAACAACAATCAACTGTTCATTCTGAAACTTGGCTAGGAAGAGACCATCAAGGGTCAAGTTTGGCTGAACAATTAGGGGAGGTGGTAGATAAGAACAAATAAAACAGCAACAGTAATTGTACACTCATAATACTCAGCCAGATTAGTATGATATGAAATAAGGCTAAACCAAAAAAAAAAAAAAAAATTATTCTGTCACAGTTTCATTAACAAAACATTAAAAAAATGTCAGTAAAATATAATTTTCACGTGGATAAAAATTAAGGCATCAAATATTCAATAATGTTTTGTTTAACTGTTCAGCTCCATCATAATCACATCAAACGTATGTAGACAACCAGTATAGCTATCCCTAACCACAACATCTAGCCAAAAGAGCAATTTTTAATGTCTGCGGTTTTGGGCTGAGCTTTTGTCGTGCGAGGTTCAACAGTATCTTCTGGATGAACTCAAAAGTGTTCTTCATACCTTCGGGGTAATCCAGATGGAGTGCATATATCAAGCCAAACAGAAGACAAAGTGCTTGAGAGGTTGTGGAAATCTCATCCATGACAATGTTTCCTTCAAGGATGATTGCAATGCGTTCGTCTATGGTGGTGGCGTGACCTCAGCCATGACTCTAAGAACCCCAACAGGCAACTGGGTGAAGTCATCTACAGTGTCCGAATCCTGCGTTCAAAATAAAAGAATATAAATAAATTTAGGTAGGATGATATGAGCCGGACCACGGCTATAGTGTGTTCACTAATCAAACTGATCTGCAGGAATCATAATTCAAATCGACCTTAAGCAAAACAGTTTCAGACCAAGCAGCCTCAAGCCAAATACACCAAACAACATCAGGTCAAACAGTGTAGGTGCACATTTTCAAAAAAAAAAAAAAAAAAAAATAAAAAAAAAAATTTTTACATTTAAACCCAAAACAGAACAAAACAAAACCATTATTATTTAATTTCAAGTATGTATCCTATAAGGAATGGGTGCTGTGCAAAATTAATTTACTGGAAATGGCATGAAATCAGTGGTTCAAGTTTTTTTTTTTTTTTTTTTTTTTACGATACCTGAACAATGTTATTTTTACTGAAATTTGAGAAATGAACCTGAGGTCTGATGATGTCCTAAAATGTGCACTGTATGAAGGTCATATGATCATCATTATTTCAATACTTACTGAACAGCTGAGGAAGAATTCGCTGGAATTATCTCAAACATACAGGGGCAGACATTGTAGGACAGCAGCGCGTGTTGTGGTGATCTCATTGGTCTCATGGAAAAGATGACAAGAAAACAAGCAGAAAGCTATTTTGAGAAAAAAAAATATATGTGTGTTAAAACCATTGAATCAATTAGTAGTTGTTGTACAAAGTAGTAGCAGTAGCAACTCCCTTTCTGGATTTGAAGAAGTCAATGAGACGAGTGATATGGTGGCCCATAGAAGTCTTTCTTTCTTGAGACTCTTACTGGCAACTCTGTAGAACTTGGCAAAAACCTTAATCAAAAAAAAAAAAAAAAAAACAACACACATCCATCATTGTAGTCATTAAATGCCAATAGTCTATTTTACGGTCATATATCATACATTTCTCAAAAAGTAATGCCCAGATTCCTGTAACTTGTGATCAATTAAGCATTAAACGAATCTAATGAAACAACAGAGTAAGCTACAATGAAAATAATGATTACTTGAGGTGTGGTTCAGTAAGTGGGCCATACCTGACTTATTGTGAACAGTGCAGTCTAGCGATCCATAACCGCTTTGACCAGAGGCTGTTCTTCCACAATTTCTTTGCGTTGCAAAGAAAATGTCTGGTCCATCATCTCTTCATATAAGCTGAGTCCGAAAGCCTTTCCTTCACTTTCAAGCTGTCAAGCCGTGAGGTATACTGTGAGAAGAAGCACTCACTTTAATGTCGTGTCTACAAATCGCAACGAACAAACTTAAACTTAACTGACGTTACACACGTTCTGGTCTGACCTTAGCTATTGCTTACATCCCAGCACCAACATGACTGCGCCCGTACATACCTTTTTTTCTGCTGCCTGGAAGTGAAGCACGGAGCCGACCCCCTCCACAGCCACTAAATTAGCTGGTTAACTTAAACACAGCTAAATTAGCAGCCTATGCTAATCCAGCAGCTAACAGACGCCGGACTTGTGGATTCGCTTATGTTGAGATGCTGCTAACTTTTTAACTGTGCGTTCACACCGACAGCGACCAAAGCGAGCCAATTCAAAATTTATTTACTAAGAATGGAAAAATAATGATGACAGTAAATAATAATAATTCCGTGGCTTTTCCGCTGGCCATCTCAAAACCACCTAGGAACTAGGAACTTCAATTACGCTGGCTTGTTCCTCGAACCCACCTGACTGTGGGACTTTGGTGAATCTAAACGTTGTGATTGGTTTTCGCCGAATGGCGTCATAACTCATTACCATAAAGTTAACTGGATTTTAACTTCTCCTTTTCGCTCTGGCCGCTAGAGACGCTTCACTGCCGCCGACTTCACAGTCTCTCCATAGAGAAATAATGACTTCCGGCGCTGTGGTCGCTCTAGTCGCTTTTGGTGTGCACCAGAATCTGCGTGAGTTTCCTCCAGTGGTAAATGTGCAGTAACGGGAAATGGACACGCGCACTGGGGCGCATAGTTCTGTAACTTGAGTCATGATTATAAATCATGCTACATACTCAGAAAAACCAAGTAGATATAATTAAATGAAAGACGTATGGGGGTAAAGTAAAGTAAAAAAAAAAAAAAAAAAAAAAAGTAAACACTAAAAACTAGTATGAATTAAGTTAAACACACCATTTCATCTTCAGTCAGGATATTGTTTGCATTTACAGTGTGTGACAAATCTACAAGCCAACCAATGTATCTCTTTGGCAAAAGTCATTGTGTGCAGAAAACACACAAGACAATTATTATTGCTAATTAAAGCACAACACAAATGTCAGTAATTGTGACAAATCTATAATCCGACCAACGTACCTCTTTGGCAAAGGTTGTTCTTTTGCCTGTATAAAACACACAATTATTATTATTATTTTTTAGAAATGAAAACAATGGAACGAAAAATGGAACACATAGTGAACTTGAACATAAAGCAACAACATGAATACAGTCTCTCCAACTGACAGCCTTACCAACATGGAGACACTTGCACTTGGTGGAGGCTCTGCCACTTGCTGCCCTCCAGGCTGCTGTGTTGTGAAGTGTGCAGGGTGCTGCTTTTCTACTGGAAGCCCCTCCCACGAGACAAACCGCAGATGATAAAAAAAAACACCAACACTACTGATGTGATATTTATGTACAAATACATTTATGTGCACAATTCTCAATATGTCTAACTGTGAAATATCATGATTGCACACTTTTACACTTATTTGGGCTCTTTAAAGACCATATCTGCAGAATTAACACAAACACCCCGTCACAATGGTACATCCTACCTTCCCCCTTTCGACAAAAGTCTTTGAAACCTTCCACTTCCGGTTTGACTGTCTGATGGACTCTTGGTGAAGTGATCAGCGATTAAAATAAAATAAAAAAAAAAAAGGTAAGCGATATAAAAATATTGTAATTCGCGAATATCTCAGTAAATGATTGTTGGTTGTTTTGATCCTTTTGTCTTGTTTAGTGGTTCTTACAGGCAGCCATTTATCATATGCATAGCACAGCAAGCTAAAGCTATCTAACTGTTTGCTAACGGTACCTTGATAACATTAATGTTAAAGCTAACGCAGTTGTAAGCATTATAGATTCGGTTGCATTATAAATTATGGAATTCAGCTCTTTCTTCTCGTTAGTGGTGTAATGTTAACCTTATTTGGCAACATTATTTTATCTAGAGTTGAGCTAGCGTTCGAGTAACGTGACAGCTGGCTAATGCTAACCGTTAAAAGTTACAGGGTGGCCGTGGGGCCTTAGAAGTCTTAAATATATTTTCCTAAGATAAAGCCTTAAAAAGTCTTACATTTATTTGGAATTTGGGAAATGCAATGTGTTACTTATCTTTTGGGTTCAGAAACTTGAGCTAAAATAAACAGTAGTTCTGAAAGGAAGAGTATTAAAGCTTGTATGTAAAAGAATTGAACTGATTTGTCTGAGGTGTGTGTGCTAAACTAACCATCCTGGAAGAGGATTTTTGTCTAAATTTGTTCATTTTAATAATAAATGGCACATTGACACAAAATGACTAATTCTGGGCTCATAGAACCATGTGTCCTTGTTCACTCTTTTCTGAGCTCTAAATTCTGGGTGAGAAGAGAAAGAAACATTGGACAAAGAGAATTTAAAGGGAGCACACACTGGCATATATTATCACTGGATAAGTAAGGATATAGCATTTTTACAGGATTTTACAGCTTTTTTATTTTATAAAATTGGCTTACAGTATCACTATTACAGTGCCCTTAGTAACATTTTAATGCTCAAATGTGCTCTCATTAGAAGCTTTCATCATTTCACTGACACTCAGCTTCCACTTGTCTGTTGCTGTTTCTCTCACTCCTAGCTCACTTCTCTGTCACAAGAGTAAAGAATCTTGGCTCTTGTGATTTGACAGCCTACAACTACACACAGTTAATCTTTCTGTTGTGTGGGGGTTTAGGTTTTGTGCCCAAAGTTAGAAAACTTAATGGCACTTGCTTTATGATGATGCTCACATTGCACCCGTTTTACTTAGATGCTTTGTCGTCTTTTCAGTTTCCAGTAGTCTGTCTCAGGCCAGACCGACGTGTTTGTTCCAGGTCCCAACTGATGTTTCAGCACGCGTTCCAACTATTGAGTCTTCAAAGGGAAGCCCAGAGATGGACCGTCCTGGTCTCCCCTCATCATCAGCCCTTATGGATTCTGGTTGGTTATTTCTACCAAAAAGAATACATTTATAATTTAGACCTTTCCTTTGGAAAATATAAGCCACATATTTATATGCTAAATTTAGCTGTTATCAGTCACATAGCAACTTTAACTGTGGTAACTGTAACTGTGGTAACATTTATCACTGTATAAAACTGAGCGCATTCTTCTGCCTTATTTTATTATTTAGTGATTCCTACCGGCAACACAGAAAGAATGAGAGCAAACCAGCACCGTCGCTGTCTCTTGCCCGTGAGGCCACAAAAGAAAATGATGAACCTGAGAGGATGCCTCCTCCGTCCATAATCAAAGGTCAGTGACAGATGTAAAAAAATAAATAATAAAAAAAAAAACAATTGTGCATCCAGTGGATCACATCCCATACATTAATGTCACAACTGCAATTAAATTTGTTAGAAATTACAATGCTGTCAATGAGATGTGAGTTCATTAAGAATTAAAAAGTGATTAAGATCTTTTGCATTTCAGGG
The DNA here is from genome assembly GCA_016801845.1 of Polydactylus sextarius. Lineage (NCBI taxonomy): Eukaryota > Metazoa > Chordata > Actinopteri > Polynemidae > Polydactylus > Polydactylus sextarius. The sequence goes on from CM028909.1 coordinate 26,504,727, forward strand.
AGAAAATCTGTGGCTCCTCAAGAATTAACCAAAGGCAACAAAAGGCTGCCTTGTGTTATAAAGCCACCTGAAATGCAGACTAAGAAGGGGAGGGTGAGGATTTTTATTTCATTTATCAATTCTACTAATAATGTGAATTTTGGACGCAAGTCGTTTCACACATTTCATTTATATTGCTTTTCTTTCTTGTCTTCATTGAAGTTTGGAGAGGCTTCTCGACCAAACCAGAAATTCTACGAGATCATCCAAGGCTTCAGAGAAACATTGGAAATAATCCCTGTATCAACGGGCGACCTGGTAAATTTGCAGTTTTGAACTATGCCTGACTTTATATGCAAACGTGTGTTAACATTCGAGCTCAAACTTGGAGCTCTTTTTGTGTTTATTTTTTTTATTTTTATTTTTTTTTACAGGTTGAATCCCACAGGATTTGTGTGTGTGTGTTCGCAAGCGGCCCCCTAACAAGCAAGGTATGTTTGGAGTAATATAACACTGTGCTCAGACAGACATAATATCAACCATGTTTTTTTCACTTGGCCCTCTCCCATTTATACAATGAGTGAAAGCATTCTGGGGAGAAACACAGAGCCCTGTGCCTTCTGTGCAGACACCGAAGAATCTCCCATATGCAACGTCATCACTAAAATGTCAGCCATCCTGTTTTTCTTCACAAACGCTGTCATTCTTGTGTCATCCAGAGATTAATAAGAAGCAGATCGACATGGTGTCTGTTCCTGGGACAGGCCTGTTACAGGTCTTGCAGTTGTGGTGGTGATCTCTTTCTTTTTTTGTTTCCGGCTAGACTCACCTGAGCTACTGATTACCTGCAGGTGTGAGCAGTCTACAAAGGCCAGCCTACCGCCCTCAGTCTTTCTCATTCCTCGCTGCTGTGTGTGCCAGGCAGCAGGTTTTGCTGCTTATCCCACCCTTATGTTTCTGACCCTAGACATCAGATAATAAACATACTGAAACTATCTTTTTTTTTTCTACCTTTTGTGTTGCTTCCCTATGAGCCGGGGTTTGTAACACACCAGTGTTTCTTTTTTCTTCTTCTTCTTCTCCAGATTCAGAACCGAACCTTTGGTACAGTCCATTTTCGAAGGTTGCACGGCAACATGCTTTGCCTACAGACAGACAGAAAATGGAAAAACTCATGTAAGCATCTGTTGTGTGGAGCTGAGTTGTCAGTGCTTTGCATGAAGAAAATAATGTGTTTATTTAAGTTAACTTATTTTTCCTCTCACTAGACAATGGGAGGTGATTTTTACAGGAAAGCAGCAGAACAGTTCCAAAGGGATTTATGCCTTGGCAGGTAAGATCTCTGGATTTTCACAGAAGTGGTAATCAGAGGTAAGATAAGTTTGAGGCATTCATTCATTTCCCTTGATTCATCCATATTTGTACCGTAAATTCGACTTGGCAAAATGTTTTTTGGCGCCAAGGAAAAAAAAAAAAAAAAAAAAAAGAATAAGCCGCACGTAGTATAAGCCGCAGTGTTCAAAGTGTGGAAAAAAAAAAAAAAAGTGGCTTATAGCCCGAATTTACGGTATTTGTCTTGCATGTTTATTTTTTATAAGCTTCGTAATATTCAGGATTTTGTTAAAGGTGGCCTTTACATGAGAACTTGAAACTAGAGTGTGAGACTTGAATATGTGTCCAATACATTTAAGCTTTCACCAAATCAGTGGCAGATAACTGTATTTCACAGTACACAAGAGATTTAAATCTGCTATCTGGTGTGTTTTAATGTTAAGCAATAATGAATGGTTTTACAAACCCTGGATGGGTGCTGTTTTAAGTTTCTAATACTACCTCAACGTTCACCGAAAGGATTATAGTCTTAAAAAAGAAATCGATCAATTCCAGGGATACATTAATTGATGGTGTTTGTGTAATTCTTCCTCCCTCAAGAGGGAAATGA